>AWOL01S0010503.1:0-10015 GCA_000715115.1 Nicotiana otophora | reverse complement strand
GGACTATCCCTAGGCGATGTAATTGTTATATGCTACTAGTTGTGGGAGCTACGTACGTACGTACGAGGTGACGAGAGTCCGTACGTAATAAATCATATTTATGTCCGGGTAGACTTAGGGCTTTATTATATAATATTTGAATTATTTGGACTCATTCTGCTGGCTTAATTAGTTGAAATTGATTTAGAAATACATATATATATTAGGCCGGGCCTTATCACCTTGAGTTGTTGGTAAATTATTTGAGAAACGGTAAATGTTATATTCATTTTATGCTCATGTACTGTATTGTAACCATGTGTCTCGTAATTCGATGAGTTCATTCCTTTCTTGCGAAGCGGGCCGAACGCCTCGACAGTATAATAGATACATTTATGGTTCGTGCCTCTCGACCCTCGGGTGTACACATTATTCTAGATCGGGTCGAACGACCTCAGCATAATCGTGCGTTATTTCGCTGGCAGTCCGAATATTCACGGGATTATCCTTCCACTGATGCCTGACATTTTATATGGTATTTGTTATCTGTTTGATACTGGTACCTGATACATCTGAGCTGTTGAGGTAGAATACAAGACTGAAAAATTCATACCTTTAAAAGAAATTTTTGGAATATTATGTAACTTGCAGGTTTACTCCATTATTGTTGTATGATTCATATATGCTTATAATTTATTATATTTCCTTATTTGACTTCTAGTAAGTGTCGATGTCGATCCCTCGTCACTACTTCTGCGGGGTTAGGCTACATACTTACTGGATACGCGTTGATTTACGTACTCATGCTGTACTTCTGCACTAAATGTGCAGTATCTGATAGGTTTATTTGGTGGTCACCTTAGCGTATAGGCACAGCTGCTGAGGGGATTTTATGGCGAGCTGCAAATTTCAGGCTACATATCGCAGCCTACAGAGTCTCCATCGTATTACTTACTTTATCCTGTCTTATCTACATTTTAGATAGATGTTGTATTATTATTGTACTCCTTAGTAAATACTCATGCACTAGTGACACCGGATTTTGGGACATTCTAGTTGATGACTACAGATTTGTATATTATTATCACCTTTCATTTCCTTTTTCAGACTATTAGTTATGTACGTATTCGTGATTTTAGAGGTGTAAACCCCCTTACTTAATTACAATTATGATTTCGAAAAGGGCTTACATGGGTTAGATCGAGTGTATCAAAAAGGGTTTAGGGATTTGAAGAACCAAATTTTGACAAACGAGAGGTTTAATTTGGTAAAAGAGAGAGGTTGAGTTTTTTTTATATAAGGGAAAAAGGCCAAATATGTCCATCTACTATGTAAAAAGGATCAAATTTATCCTTTGTTATACTTTTGTACAAAAATACCCTTGTTGTTACATAATTGGTTCAAATATGCCCCTCATCCTTTAAGCTTATCCAAGATGGAACCCGAATCCTACGTGACAGTGACACTATGGTGAGATGGACACCACATGACGTGCCACCTCACATTCCCTAACCTATTTTACCCCCTCCCCATATCTTCTTCCACCAGTACTAGACCTCCCTAAAAGAAAACAAAAACGCGAAAGATAGCTCCCGGGTAAGAAGAATAAGTCTGGCCAGTTGACAGGAAGGATATAGCAAATAGATGATGATTAAAGAGAGCCTTTACTAGGATGATAATGTTGTTAAAATGAATCATATTCTCCGTCTTAACAAAAATGGATTACAACTAATCAAGAAATGAAGGAAATATCAATTGGGGAAAACTCAACGATGTCTGGACAAGGGCCAATCTTAACTCCAATATAGACAAAAGAAAGGATCAGAAATAAACTTGTCTATTCGAGTCTTTGGCGGAAATGAACCATAAACAACAGAGCAAAGATAGCTTTCCCCCATTTCAGTTCTGTTAACATCAAGAGCAATAGTATGAATCAAGATAAATTAAGTTCAATGGGTATTCAAAATCTGAAATTTGATCAGTGGGATTATGCCATGCGGGACAAGATTTAACCCGTATTGAAGCTACACCAATTGAAGGCTAATTGATTCAACTTGCCTATCAAGATATACATTGTACATGCCAATTTACTACACATGTTTACCCAGTTGTGCATTGATTATGACTTGCCAAGCCAATCACTCCAGTAATTAAAATTCACTTGATCTCAACTTCTCCTATCAGTTTAAACCAGATAGGAGTATATGATATCAATAACAGTGGGGGGAGAGGAGGTGTCGTGGTGGAAGAAGAAGTGAGGAAGGGGGTAGAATATGTTGGGGAAAGTGAGGTGGTATGCCACATGGTGTCTATCTCACCATAGTGCCAGTGCCATGTAGGATTCAGGTCCCACATTGGACAATCCTAATAGAGTAGGGGCATATTTGAACTAATAATATAACGGCACGAGTATTTTTGCAGCCAAAGTATAACGAAGGGTAAATCTGATTGTTTTTACATAGCAAAGGGGTATATTTGAACTTTTTCCATTTATTTAATTGTTATTTTGGTTAGCGCCTCATTCTCTAGTCTCTCCGCTTATTTTATACTAGGGACCATATATTTACAATTTTACATACCAGATTTGGCCCTCATTTATTTTTTATAATATTAAAACGTTTGAATCTTGATGTACATCTGAATATTAAGATGTGTATTAAGATTAAAATGTCTAAATCTGAATACATGTCTGAATATTAAGATGTATATTAATATCTGAATACTAAATTATTAATACTCTTTGTTTTTTCAATATCTAAATATATAGAATTTATCTTCATTTAAAAATTAATAAATATAAAATTTAAATAAAATACTAATTAATCTAATATTCTATCAAAAAAATATTATTTTAAATATAATATGATAGTTGATGGTGGTGGTGACTAATGATGGTGCTTGTGGATGCCGATTAGTGGTGGAAGAAGAAGTGGGCAGTAGCTAGTGATGATTGGTAGTGATAATTGTAGTTGAGTAAGAGGAAGGTGGTGGTGGATGATAGTATATAATGGTGGATATGGTTGATCGTGGTGGTGGCAGTAGATGAAATGGGTGTGTGGGTGATTGTGGTTGAAGATAAGGTGGTGGTGGTAGTTGATAATGATGGGGTTGGTGGGGTGGTGATAGTCGATAATAGTGGGGTAGTGGGTGTTGGTAGTCGATAATGATGCGATGGTGGCTATGGTTGAGGATGGTATTGGCCGGTGATGGTGGTTGAGTATGGTGATGGTGGATGATGCATGGTGGTAGGTGATAATAGCGGACGAAACCAACAGTTAGTAATGAATATAAAAGATAGCATCTTAATGAAAATTAAGTCTTTGTTATAGATCTTAATCATTCATACCTAATCAGACCCATTAAGTAATTGTAAAAAAATAATAATCAAACACACTTAATGATTAAGATCTGAATAATTAAGATTCAGACTTAAAAAACAAACACACTTAATGTCTGAGATTTGAATGATTAAGATTCAGACCTTCAATAAATGCAAACAAATAAGGCCATCTTCACCAATTAAGCAAGAGTTAGGGGCCAGAAAATAATCTTGTCCCTATTTATATACATCTAGGGACCAAATTTTGTAGTCGTCCTTAATTTTTGGTCCCTAGTAAAGCTTTTTCTTGTAGCGAAAAAATAAATTACATCGTAGTATGGCATATCTAAGTTCATTGGTGTTATAATGAATGAAACAGATGAATAATGAATAATGTATCGCCTACAGGTTTATTTGAGTTCTCGAAATCAACCAGAATCAACTAAGGTCTTTTAGTATTTTTTTTGGGTTCATTAATGTAAAATTTTTAAAATGCCACTGCAAGTTATTGATACAAATACAGGATCACAACAAAAGCTAATAAATTCACGTGAACCTAGACATTCATACTTCCTGCAAACAATGTAATTTGTGGGGATACAATCGGCATAACCACGACATCATTAACTAGCTTTTTCCAAATTTAGTATGGAATAGAACTTTTTATTTGAGAGTGCTTTGTTCATTTAGTATACCTATCCAATGCAAATTCAAATTAATCGATATGATAAATTTTAAAATTTAAATAACTAATAATTAAAGGAGAAAAAACTTGCATAGAAATGCAATATGGTTTACAGATAAGAGATTAATATATTAACAGCTATATCTATTAATGTCGTTAGAAGCTGATTAATTAGTAGAAAGCCAAAAATAAAGTAGACATTTGTCACCAATTTTCCTTTCATAGAATATCGTGACGGCACCTAATCTCTAAAACTAAATAAGCCTAACACTTACTAAATTAATAGAAGATTTTAACCATCAACGATAAATACGAAATAGAAATCTTTATACATAACTTACAATTCCCAAAATCGGTAGTACAAGTCATAAGCTTTACTAAGTTTGCTAGAAAAATCCCTAAATACAACTGTTCGGAATGGAATTAAACAGTACAATGAAAATATCAGAAGGTGACTCTGAGGCCTGTGAATGCGACGACAGGTTTACCTTGAGTCTCCACAGCTCGACCAGCCAGCTAATAATCAATAACCGTGACACCTGGATCTGCACAAAAATGTGTAGAAGTGTTGTATGAGTATACCACAGCGGTACTCACTAAGTATCAAGACTAACCTCGGTGGAGTAGTGACGAAGAACAGTCAAGACACCTACCGGACTAAACAACCTGAACAAGTGTGTAGATGAACTAACAGAGAAACAATATTAATATAAAGCTAAGCAGGATAAGGAATATTAAACAATACTTGCAATGATACACTAGTAACAACAATATTCGACAGGAAGTAGTCAGGTAATGATGCTGTAGAGTAACTGATCATAGTCTAAGTCCGGGGAAACCAAATAAAGGGGAAAATCAGCAACAACTCAATAAGAAGAACCACTTTCACACCAGATCTGTTCAAACATTTTCACGAGGTACCGAACCTCATAATCACACTCACAGGTCCCAATTCATGAATCCTAATCACTTGGCATCTTGTACCTACATTACAACTCATAACCGCACGGACGACTCACGTGCCAATAGAACAATCCTCACACAGAAGGCAAGAAGACAAGAGTACGTATAATGGTTAATGACGTCAGGATTCACCTTTTAAAATCGATATGGGTGATTTAACTACGGGTAAAGACAATGAATGGCACATAAGAAACGATCACCACGAAATGTACAGTGTAATAAAAGAAGCAATGAAGTTTGAAGCAACGACCGGCACAACAAGATTAGCTACATAGAATTGAACAAATAGTGCAACACGAAGAAAAATAATTAATAGTATGCTAAGGAAAACAACAATCAAAGACAAGTGCACAGAAAAGGGAAAATGACAACAAGAGCCCTCTCGAGGTACCGTCTCGTAGTCTCAAATCGTAAAATGAATCACAACTTTTCTTATATCACCGTGAGAGCCTTTATATTTAGTTTTGAAAATTATTTTTCCGAAATAGCTTCCCGCATTTTATCCCACCTTATCACACCGCATGGCTTCTAATAGTTTCCCTATTAGCCACACGTTTCAAGCCCACCTTATCTCACCGCATGCGTTTTAACACTCAGACCTTATACTACCGCAAGCGTATCAATAATAACAACAACACAGCGGAAACCTCGTGCAATACAATAACAACCGCACGGCAGAAACTTCGTGCAAATACAATAATAACCGCACGACAGAAACCTCGTGAAACACAATAATAACCGCACCACAGAAATCTCGTGCAAACACATAATAATTTTTTCAACAAAACATGTATGCCAAAAACATAACAACTCAAATAAATGACTTTCACAATATGTGCCCACATGCCACAATATTCCCTCAAAACAGTTTCAATATCACAACCACGTATAGCCCTCGGCTCAACAACACTGAATACAACAGCAACAACAACAATATCATGAGAATACGACAAGTAAATCAACACAAGAACTTCAAAACACAAAGAAACGGAAGAACGAACTCACAGAGAAAGACACAATACGGAAATAATAGTCTCAACATGCATAGTTGAACAAGGGAGAGGTAATGTGTAACAATGATTCCACGAAAGTGCAATTCGACAACAAGAGAGATAACATGAATCAATGATCCCAAATAAGAATACGTCAACAATGAAAGAGGTAACAAACTTCCATTAAGGCTAAGCAATTACGGAAATATAGCATGACGATAAAAGAGGCAACAACTTTAGTTAAGGCACATAAGAGTTTAATCGGCAATAAGGGTAGAGCATCAAGCAATTAATTCCAATTAATACACGTAAGGGTGAATTTAGTAAATGGGGGATTTAACATAATAAACAACTTCATATCTAATGAACATAAGAACTTAAGAGCCCTAAACGGTCAAATGTTTACAAATAAGCCCGAGCACGTACTCGTCACCTCGCGTACACAGTATTCACATGACACAATTAGCACAAATGACTCAAATCCTACGGGGTAGTTCCCCCACATAAAGTTAGGCAAGATACTTACCTCAAACCACGCTCAATCAATCAATTAGAAGGCCTTCCCTCGATTTTTCAACTCCGAACGGCTCGAATCTAGCTAAAATAATTTTACACTATAAATATAACTATAGGAAACTAATTTAAATACTAAAATAATGATCTTAGCTAAGAATTAAAAAATCGCTCCAAAAAGTCGACCCGGGCTCGCGTCTCGAAACCCGACCAAAATTACAAAAACTAAACACTCATTCGATATCGAGTCCAAACATACAAGAATTACACAAATCTGATACCAAAATCTTGCTCAAATCCTCAAATTTTGGCCTGAGAACTTTCCTCCATTTTCCCCCAATTTTTCAACCCAAATCACTAATTAAATGATGAAATCAAAGACATAAATATGGAATTAACCAAAACTAAGTAAGAATCACTCACCCCAATCACTCCCTTGAAAATCTCTCCAAGAATCGCCTTCAACCAAGCTCCCAAAGTCAAATTTGTCTTATGAACTCAAACCCTCATTTTGAAATACTTAAGTTCTACCTAGACGACCCTTCATCGCGATCACGGAAATTGCCTCGCGATCGCGAAGCACAACTCAGTTGCCCAGAAATTCAAGCCTACGCGAACGCGTCACTACACTTACGAACGTGGACCACTGCCTCCTCAGACCTACGTGATCGCGTCCCTCTTCACGCGGTCGCGAAGAACAACGCGTGGACTCAGTTGTTGCTTCACTTCTTCTGCAAGAAACATGGCCCTTCCCCCGTGTTCGTGATGCTCAGACTCCTCCAGCTTACGCGATCACATGCTCCAACAGGTGATCGCATAGAATAAACTCCCCCAACTGCCCCAGTTAGCCTACGCGATCGCGGATCTTCCCACACGATCGCGTACAAGGAAACCAGATACAAACACGAGAAAAACTTCAGCACATCCCCAAGTCCAAAAATTGATCCGTTAACCATCCGAAACTCACCTGAGGCTCCCGGGACCTCAACCAAATATACCAACAAGTCCTAAAATATGATACGAACTTAGTCGAGCCTTCAAATTACATCAAACAACGCTAAAATCATAAATCGCGCATGGATTCAAGTCTAATGAACTTTTGAACTTCTAACTTCTACATTCGATGCCGAAACCTATCAAATCACGTCCGGTTGACCTTAAATTTTGTATACAAGTCATAAATGACATTACAGACCTACTCAAACTTACGGAATCGGAATGCGACCCCGATATCAAAAAGTCCACTCCTTCAAACTTTCCAAAAATCTTCCAATTTTCCAACTTTCGCCAATTAATGCCGAAATGACCTACGGACCTCCAAATCAACATCCGGACACGCTCCTAAGATTCAAATTACCATAAGGAGCTATTGGAATCATCAAAATACCATTTCGGAGTCGTCTATATAAAAGTCAAAACTCCGGTCAACTCTTACCACTTAAGCTTCTAAAACAAGAATCCTTCTTCCAAGTTGACCCCGAATCATCCGAAAATCAAACTCGACCATACACGCAAGTCATAACACATAATACGAAATTGCTCGAGACCTTATGCCGCCGAACGGGACACTAATTCTCAAACGACCGATCGGGTCATTACAACATTAAATGTTTTGAAGGTTATTAAACATAAGTACAATGACAAATAAGTATATAACAAAAAAACCTCTTCAATTAATGATATTTATAATATATTTAATTAGCATTCTGAAATAATATTTAAATTGTACCTTGATTCAAAAGAAGAATGAAAAAATTATGATAGACTGATACGATCTCAATTGAAAAAAGAAAGTGAAAAGTATTCTAAGAAGCAAGTATTAATCTGCTCCTGAACAAATACCCAACTGGGGGGGGGGGGGGGGGGGGGGGGGGAGAAAGAGACTGAGAGCAAAAGAGTTGACTTTATTGATTGATTTCCAAAAACGTGATTACAATTGTCTTCTATCATATCCTATATACTCAACTACAAACTGAGAAGAGTGGAAGGGAGATCAGTTATACAAAGATCCCCCCAGGTGCCCTTCACGTGACTCCAACTAACTGTGTAACAGAATTTGGTACAGCTCAAGTAACTAACTTTTAACAGTTTACTTCATCTAAAAATAGCTACGACTCCTAAAATGACAAATGACCGATACTTGTGTCACAACCTGGTGCTATCTTCTGTTGCTGTATTTAGCCATTTAACTAATACTTGTGTCACAGCCCTGCCCTCTTTGGAGCCATCCTTCGAGCCAAAATTGCCTCAGGCTCCATCATAACATAACCATAATTAGAATGGACTACAAGGAGATGCAATGAGGCAGTATGAGAGACCAACTTCTTCTTGAGCTTAGAGATATGTAATGTGAGGTGGATCTTGGAGTGAGGGGGTAATGCAAAAGTATAAGTCACAACTCCCACCTTGGCAACAATTTGAAAGGGGCTATAAAATTTTGCTGACAACTTTTGAAATGAGTGGTCCTTCAAAGACAATTGTCCGTAGGGCTGTAGCTTAACATAAACTCAGTCACCAACATCATAGGTTCTATCAATCCTCCCCTTGTGTGCTTGTGATTTCATCCTGCTTTGAGCTCTTCCCAAGTGCAATTTTAGGACCCTCATAGTAGACTCTCTAGCTTGAAGGCTTATGTCAACTAGCTCCAGCTGAGCGTCAAAGGGCATATAGGACAGTAAGTGTGGTGATTTTTGAATGTACACTACCTCATAAGGGGTCATGTTAATAGAGAAATTATAGGTGGTATTGTACCACCATTCAGCTAGTGCAACCAGTGAGGCCACTCCTTAGGTTTCTCAAATGTCATACACCTCAAGTAACACTCAAGGCACATATCTACAACTTCTGTCTGTCCATCGGTCTGGGGATGGTATGCAGTAGAAGTCAGCAAGGATACCTTCTATAATTTGAACAACTCCATCCAAAACCTGCAAGTGAAGACCACATTCCTATCAGAAAGTATGGTCTTTGGCATACCATGCAATTTGAATACATTGTCCATGAAGGTCTAAGCCACTTCCCTTGCAGAATATGGGTGCTTCAATGCCATAAAATGGGCTGCCTTACTCAATCTGTCTACTACTACAAATATGACTTCCTTCCCTGCAGCCTTGGGAAGTCCGTCTATGAAGTCCATAGAGATCTCCTGCCATCCCTTATCAAGAATAGGCAGGGGCTGTAGTAAACCAAGAGTTGTAACATGCTCACCCTTACACCTTTAGCAAGTACCACACTCCTTGACAAAGGCATAAACATCTTGTTTGATCCGCTTCCAATAAAAGTCTTGGTTGAGTCTCTTCAGTGTGGCAGAGATACCAGAATGGCCACCTATTGAACTCTCATTATAAAAGGTCAATAGCTTCTCTCTAACTGCTGCATCACTGCCCACCATTATCTTAACTTTCCTGCTTTGAATCCCATCTTGAAATTTTTAGTAAGGTTTGTAGCCTGTAGCTGACTGGATTGACTTCAATAGTTCCTGCAATATAGGATCTTGTGCCTAAGTCTGCTTGACTTCATCTAACAAATTAGCTTGTACGCCAGAGATACTGCCAAATTGAGCTG
>AWOL01S0010502.1:4646-26763 GCA_000715115.1 Nicotiana otophora | reverse complement strand
TATACCAAATAATATTAATTAAACAATGAATACAATTTACACAAGTAATGCATGCTTTGAGTCTTAAACTATCCGAACTTTAGCATTAATAGTAGCTACGCACGGACTCTCGACACCTAGTGTGTACGTAGCCCCTGCAATTAGTAACAATTATTCAATAAGATTAGACAAGAGACTTACCTTGTCTCAAAGTCCACTTTCTGATTACCGCGTCGCATAAAATTCTCGATTTGGCACCGAACAATCCGAAGCTATCCAAATATCATACAAAATAATTAATAAATGTTCAATAATTCGAAATTCATCTATTAAACAAATTACCCTATCTATAATGGTAACATTCCTAAAATTCACCCCAGGCCCACGTGCCCGGATTCCGAAAATTTTCGGATGAAAACGTTACCCATAATCTCAAGAACTCAATTATATAATTTCTATCCAATTCCATAACCATTTTCGTGGTTAAAATCTCATTTTTATAAAAATCTAGGTTTTTCATCTAAACCTTTAATTTCTAAGATTTACTAGTTATAATCTACCCATAATCTATGTATTTAACTTAAGGGGTGATAGGATTAACTTACCTATCAATTGCTAGTTGAAATATCCCTCTCAAAAGATCTGAAATCGCTCGGAAATGGAGGAAAAATGGGCTCAAAATGTCTGAGCCCCGACTTTTTAACCATTCTGCCAAACAGGCATTTCTGCACCTGCGGATAGTGTACCTCACCTGCAGCTTTCGCACCTGCAGAAAATCCTCGCAGGTGCGAGTTTCACTCACCTGGGACAAGGTCGCTTTTGCGCACCCTTCTTCGCACCTGCGAGTTCGCAGGTGCGCAAATCCTCCGCATGTGCAGTCCACTGCCCCTCCCCCTTTTCCGCTTCTGCATACAAGGACTCATATCTGTGAGGTTCGCTCCTATGAGCTACTGTCGCACCAGTGAATGTCGCACCTGTGGCTGGCCAAGCGCAGGTGCAATTCTGACAGTAGCTGGGAGCTTCAGTTTTGGCTCCCAACTTCCAACTTGGTCCGAGCCTCATCCGATTGACACTCGGGCCCCCCGGGACCCCGTCCGAACATACCAACAAGTTTTAAATCATACAAAGGACTCGCTCAAACTCTCGGAACGGGTAAAACAACATAAAATCTAAGAATCATACCTCAAACCAAATTGATTCAAACTTAAGAAATTTCAAGTTCTTTAATTTACTTCCAATGCGCCGAAATATACTTAAACTACTCAGAATGACACGAAAGTTTGCGTGCAAGTATCAAATCACTATACGAAAATATTCCCAATCTCTGAATTCCAAACGGACATCAATTACTAAAAAACCTACTCCAAACCAAATTTAAAGAATTTTAAACCTTCAAATAGTTGATGTTTACTATTAAGCGTCAAAACGCTCCCGAGTTATCCAAAACTCGATTCGGACATACGCTCAAGTCTAAAATCATCATACACATCTATTGGAACTGTCAAATCCCGATTTCGGGGTCGTTTTATCAAAATGTTGACCGAAGTAAAACTTGGCCATTTAAAGCCATCTTAAAGAACCAAGTGTTTCGATTTCAACCCAAACACTTCCAAATCCTGAACCAACCATCCCCGCAAGTCAATAATCATTAAGCGCACATACGGGAAATTATATTTTAGGGAACGGGGTTCTAAAAGTTAAAATGACCGGTTGGGTCATTATAGTAGATGACCTCGAAATCGGTATTTGAAGGTTCCAATAGTTTCATATGATGATTTTAGACTTGGGCATATGTCGGATCGGGTTTTGGATGACCCGAGAGTATTTCGGAGCCTATTATGGAAGTTGGCATTTTGGAAGAATTTCATTAATTTGAGTTAAAGTGCATTTCAATGTTATCAATGTCCGTTTGGGATTCCAAGTCTTCTAATAGCTCCGTATGGTGATTCTGGTATTGGGAGCGCATCCGGAAGTGAATTTGGAGGTCTGTAGGTCATTTCGGGGTAATTTGGCAAAAGTTGGAATTGGGATCATTTTTGAGAAGTTTGACCGGGATTGGACTTTTTGATATCGGGGTCGAATTCTAATTCTGAAAGTTATAATAGGTCCGTAATGCCAATTATGACTTCTGTGCAAAATTTGAGGTCAATCGGACGTGACTAGATAGGTTTCGGCATCGATTGGAGAAGTTTAAAGTTTCGAAGTTTATTGAGTTTGAATTGTAGGGTAATTCGTAGTTTCGATGTTGTTGGATGTGATTCAAAGGCTCAACTAAGTTCATAATGTGTTTTGGGATGTGTTGGTAGAATTGGTTGTGGTCCCGAGGACCTCGGGTGGATTCCGGAAGGTTAACGGATCGAGTTTGGACTTGGAAGAAAGGATGAGGCAGCTAATATCTTGTGTGATCGCACCTGTAAGAAAATGGCCACGGGTGTGAGGTCGTAGGTGCAAGCCAATGGTCGCAGGTGTGGTTTGGGAGAAGCTGGGGAGTGACCACAGGTGTGAAGGGTTTTCCGCACCTGCGAGGTCGCAGATGCGGAGGTGCATCGCAGGTGCGAGAGTAAGGGAAGAGTCTGGGAGCGCAGGTGCAGAGTCGTGCTAGGTAGAGGGAATGTGCATGTGTGAGCTTTAGGCCGCACCTGCGAGACCACAGAGGCGATGAAAAGGCTGCAGGTGCAAAAGTTGGGCTGGGCAGGAGGATTCTTTAAGAACGGGGATTTGACCCATTTTCTTTCATTTTCTCTTGGTTTGGGCGATTCTTGGAGAGATTCAAGTGGAGGTTTTAATCATCAATGGCAAGTTAAGTTATCCCCACTTATTTTAGGTTAAATACAAGGTTTATACATTGATTTAGACATGAAAATTTATAGGAATTTGGGGTTTTGAAGAAAAACCTAGAAATTTATATTTTGGCTTTTGACCACGAATTTGGGCATGGAATTGGTAGTAAATCATATATTGGAGTTCGTGAGGTTATGGGTAATCGTTATGTTCGAAAATCTTCGGAATCCGGGCACGTGGGCCTGAGGGTTGCCTTATCGATATTTCGAGCGGAGTTGGAAAATTATTACAAATGATTAATTTGAGTATTAGGGTATATTTTGATTGAGTTGCATCTTATTTGACTAGTTTTGGAGCGACGGGCATCGGTTTGAGGTGTTAGAGAGGCTTTAGAGCCGGTTATGGAATTTCAGAGCGAGGTAAGTCTCCTTTCTAACTCTATGAGGGGGAAATTACCCCTAGGTGTCGTATATTTATGTGTGCTACTTGTTGTGGGGGCTACGTATGCGCGAGGTGACGAGAGCCCGTACGTAGCTACATTCAAGTTATTCTCCAGGTAGGCTTAGGTTCACATCATGCAATAGCTGTACTATTTGAGCAGTCTCTCGCCTATTAAATTTCTCTGTTTTACATTACTACTTGAGACTAGACTTGCTAATGTAGAGACTTCTCGAGTTCATGATTAGTCACCGAATAATTTTGCTCCTCTTACGGCATGTCTCTATGGTATATATGTTTCATTGAATGGTTTTTGGTTAAAGAAATTACAACTCACATGTTTATTCGTGAGTGGGGTCAAGAACCTGTCAAAGCTTCTTACTCTTATGGGATCGGGTCGTTTGCCTCTGCAGGATTATGTATTTTACTCTTATGGGATCGGGTCGTTTGCCTCTGCAGGATTATGTATTTTACTCTTATGGGATAGGGCCGTTCGCCTCGACAGGATTTATGTACCACACTCTCATGGGAGTGGGTCGTTCACCTCGGCAGTTTAATAGATGTATCTATGGTTCGGGCCGTTCGACCCTCGACAATGCACAATTTAAATATTTATGTTGGATCGGGTCGTACGCCTCGGCACTTCATATATCATATCCTCATGGAATCGGGCGTAATATTTGGCAAGAAGCAAGTGTATCTGTGAGACTATGTGAGTTACGACAATCTATCTGATGAGATCCACTATATCTATATATATATACATGCTCCGGTTAAGGAGGAAATTTCTAATAGAGAGCTTGAGTTCCTCGTAAAAAGGGGGAATTTGTACCACGTGATTTATACTTGTTTACCTCATGTATTTACTCTGCCTCATATTTACTTATCTCTTTACTGTACCTTATGTTATTGAACCACTAGTGAGTGTCTATGTCCACCCCTCGTCACTACTCCTCTGGGGTTATGCTAGATACTTACTGGGTACACGTTGATTATGTACTCATGCTACACTTGCTGCACATATTTTTGCAGGTACATACGTGACTAGTGGCCTTGTGAGAACAGAGGCGTGTATGCATGCGGACACTTACGTGAGCTGCATTCCACATTATGACCCACAGCCAGCAGAGTCTCCTTCAGAGTATTTATATTTCTCCTATCCAAATTTGTATTCCGGACAGGTGCTGTATTTTATTTTACATTCCTAGTTGACGCTCATGCACTTGTGACACTAGGTTTTGGGGTGATTATGAGTTGTTCTATATTGAATTTCTTAAAAATATTATCTTTTACTCAGCAAATTTCATCTTTTACTATTTAATCCAAGGAAAATATGATTTCAAAATATTAAAACAAGAACCAAATTGAGTAATTATTATTGGCTTGCATGACAGCGGCATCCGGCGCCATCACGACCTTTAATGGAGTTTGGGTCGTGACACTTAAAAAAACAATAAACTTATACTCCCTCCGTTTTTATTTATGTGAACCTATTTGACGGGGCACAAAGTTTAAGAAAAGAGAGAAGACTTTTAAACTTGTGGTGTAAATGAGGCACATATATTTATTGTGGGGGTATAAATCATTGTATAAAGGTAAATTGATTCCAAATAATAAAAGGGGTCATTCTTTTTATCACGGACTAAAAAGGAAATAAGTTCAAATAAATTGAAACGGAGGGAGTATTACTTAATGATTCTCACATACCTTTTCCTCTTGGTGAGTTTTAAAAATCTCTAAGTTGCCAGTGTAATTGTTAATGGACCATATCTAATGAAAAAGCACAATCAAATCAACACGTGATTGGATAAGCTTAAGAGAGTTGAATTTCAAGCAAAAGAACAAACATAAACCTTTATTGTTTTGTCCAATGAATATGAAAAAGACGACCATCATAAAATAGAACAGATGTGACAACACTTGTATGACCTTTCAGGGCCTGTAGACATTCCAAAGCTTTAAGGTTCCATACCTGAAGACATAATAGCGACAGCTTGAACAAAAAGGTAGCAACTGCAACATCTAGGTCAAAATGCAGAACTCTAAATCCCTAGCTTTCTCTAGGCATCAAGACAAAAATAGAAAAACAAAAGATGATGTGAGAATTCACATTGTAGTCCAACTGACTTACTCTTATTGACTTGTCCTCGAAACCAGAATATAGTTTACCGAGTCCAACAGCTAGTGATACCACAGGCAAGGTGTGTCATTTACAAGTTGCAGCATATGCATAATCGGTATGTTCAGTATCATGTCTCCATACCGTTATCCCATCCTGCAGTACTTCCCTGTTAATTTACAAATTTATAGAAAGAGAGACCAGGTTGTATAGGCATGCACTTCTACTCCATATTCTTTCTTTTTTTTCTTTTAGTATAACTAACTGTATACACTTACGTCCGTACCAGAAAAGAGCATATTTTCGTTAGCGACAAGAGCACAGACTTCTCCAACACCCCCGGCAAGAAAGAATAATCTATCTGGTTTTGTTGCATGTGAAATAATCATGCACATCCCAAAAAAAGGAATGGAATTCACTACATTCAGAGCGTTATGTATATTTGTAAATAGATAAGTTTATGTATATATGGGCAAGGTGAATAGAGAAAGAGAACAAGATGGTCTGCCAGTAAAGAGACCAGGATGAGAAAACAATTATGTTTCACAGCTCACAATGATATGATCAGTTTGACCCACGAAAAGTGTAACGACTCGGCCGGTCGTTTCAAGTCTTATAGCCTCGTTCCCCCATTTACTGCTCACTTTATGCTTTACCATTTTTGTATGAGTCGGGGTAATTGTTTCGGGTCCGAAATGATTCCGGAGTGAAATGAGACACTTAGTCTCATAATTTAAAACTTAAGTTGAAAAAGTTGACCGGATGTTGATTTATGTGTAAATAACCTCGGATTTGAATTCTTATGATTCTAATAGCTCTTTATGGTGATTTTAGACTTAGGACCGCATCCAGAAAATTATTTGGAGGTCCGTAGTGGAATTAGGCTTGAAATGGCAAAAGTTGAAATTTTGGGAAATTTGACCAGGGTGTTGACTTTTGATATCGGGGTCGGAATCTGATCCTGGAAATTGGAATATCTCCGTTAGGTCATTTATGACTTTAGTGAAAAGTTTGAAGTCATTCCGAATTAATTTGCTATGTTTCAGTACGAGTTATTGAATTTAAAAGTTCAAAGTTCATATATTTTGATTGGAGGTGTGATTCGTCATTTTGACTTTTTTGTGTGTGTTTTGAGGCCTGGAATAGGTCTGTATTGCATTATGGAACTTGTTGGTATGTTCTAACGGAGTCCCGAGGGGCTCGGGCATATTTCTAATTGATTTCGGATAAATTTTCTTCATGTTGTTATTGTTGGTTGTTGCTGGCTCTGGTGTGACTGCACCTGCGGTTGGTTTGCGTAGGTGCGATGGTCGCAGAAGTGACAAAGGAGTCGCATGAGCGGAGGTGTTTCTGGAGCAGGAGTCCGCAGAAGCGGAGGTTCATTTGCATTTGCGAAGGCGCAGATGCAGTGTGAAAGGGCGTAGAAGCGAAAGTCAGTGCAAGATAGCATGTTTAGGCATTATGCCGATACTGTTTGGACACATAGTGGTCATTTCTTACTGTCATCTCACTGATTTCATTGATATTTAATACTTAGTCATATCCATGCATTCATGCCATATCTCAGTCTCAGTTATTATTTATTGATATATCATATCATTGTTGTCGGGCTAGTATCATGATATTGTGAGCCCGTGAGTGAGACGGGAGAGATTGATGACTGAGTGAGGCCGAGGGCCTGAGTGAGAGTGATATTTTGAGATCGGGATGCACGCCGCATCATGTTATATTGATTACCTTTTATGGGATCGGGCTGCATGCCACAGCGATATATTGAATACATTTATGGGATCGGGTTGCACCCCGCAACGAGCCTTATAGCTATTTATATATTATGGGATCGGGCTGCACGTCGCAGCAATATAGCGCTTGGGCTTAAGGAGCCCCTCTGGAGTTTGCACACCCCTAGTGAGCGCAGTCACCTATATATATGGATAGGGCTACATACCGCAGCAGGTATTGTACAATACTGAGTGATTGAGTGTGCTGAGCATAGTGAGAANTTGTTAATGGACCATATCTAATGAAAAAGCACAATCAAATCAACACGTGATTGGATAAGCTTAAGAGAGTTGAATTTCAAGCAAAAGAACAAACATAAACCTTTATTGTTTTGTCCAATGAATATGAAAAAGACGACCATCATAAAATAGAACAGATGTGACAACACTTGTATGACCTTTCAGGGCCTGTAGACATTCCAAAGCTTTAAGGTTCCATACCTGAAGACATAATAGCGACAGCTTGAACAAAAAGGTAGCAACTGCAACATCTAGGTCAAAATGCAGAACTCTAAATCCCTAGCTTTCTCTAGGCATCAAGACAAAAATAGAAAAACAAAAGATGATGTGAGAATTCACATTGTAGTCCAACTGACTTACTCTTATTGACTTGTCCTCGAAACCAGAATATAGTTTACCGAGTCCAACAGCTAGTGATACCACAGGCAAGGTGTGTCATTTACAAGTTGCAGCATATGCATAATCGGTATGTTCAGTATCATGTCTCCATACCGTTATCCCATCCTGCAGTACTTCCCTGTTAATTTACAAATTTATAGAAAGAGAGACCAGGTTGTATAGGCATGCACTTCTACTCCATATTCTTTCTTTTTTTTCTTTTAGTATAACTAACTGTATACACTTACGTCCGTACCAGAAAAGAGCATATTTTCGTTAGCGACAAGAGCACAGACTTCTCCAACACCCCCGGCAAGAAAGAATAATCTATCTGGTTTTGTTGCATGTGAAATAATCATGCACATCCCAAAAAAAGGAATGGAATTCACTACATTCAGAGCGTTATGTATATTTGTAAATAGATAAGTTTATGTATATATGGGCAAGGTGAATAGAGAAAGAGAACAAGATGGTCTGCCAGTAAAGAGACCAGGATGAGAAAACAATTATGTTTCACAGCTCACAATGATATGATCAGTTTGACCCACGAAAAGTGTAACGACTCGGCCGGTCGTTTCAAGTCTTATAGCCTCGTTCCCCCATTTACTGCTCACTTTATGCTTTACCATTTTTGTATGACTTGTCGGGGTAATTGTTTCGGGTCCGAAATGATTCCGGAGTGAAATGAGACACTTAGTCTCATAATTTAAAACTTAAGTTGAAAAAGTTGACCGGATGTTGATTTATGTGTAAATAACCTCGGATTTGAATTCTTATGATTCTAATAGCTCTTTATGGTGATTTTAGACTTAGGACCGCATCCAGAAAATTATTTGGAGGTCCGTAGTGGAATTAGGCTTGAAATGGCAAAAGTTGAAATTTTGGGAAATTTGACCAGGGTGTTGACTTTTGATATCGGGGTCGGAATCTGATCCTGGAAATTGGAATATCTCCGTTAGGTCATTTATGACTTTAGTGAAAAGTTTGAAGTCATTCCGAATTAATTTGCTATGTTTCAGTACGAGTTATTGAATTTAAAAGTTCAAAGTTCATATATTTTGATTGGAGGTGTGATTCGTCATTTTGACTTTTTTGTGTGTGTTTTGAGGCCTGGAATAGGTCTGTATTGCATTATGGAACTTGTTGGTATGTTCTAACGGAGTCCCGAGGGGCTCGGGCATATTTCTAATTGATTTCGGATAAATTTTCTTCATGTTGTTATTGTTGGTTGTTGCTGGCTCTGGTGTGACTGCACCTGCGGTTGGTTTGCGTAGGTGCGATGGTCGCAGAAGTGACAAAGGAGTCGCATGAGCGGAGGTGTTTCTGGAGCAGGAGTCCGCAGAAGCGGAGGTTCATTTGCATTTGCGAAGGCGCAGATGCAGTGTGAAAGGGCGTAGAAGCGAAAGTCAGTGCAAGATAGCATGTTTAGGCATTATGCCGATACTGTTTGGACACATAGTGGTCATTTCTTACTGTCATCTCACTGATTTCATTGATATTTAATACTTAGTCATATCCATGCATTCATGCCATATCTCAGTCTCAGTTATTATTTATTGATATATCATATCATTGTTGTCGGGCTAGTATCATGATATTGTGAGCCCGTGAGTGAGACGGGAGAGATTGATGACTGAGTGAGGCCGAGGGCCTGAGTGAGAGTGATATTTTGAGATCGGGATGCACGCCGCATCATGTTATATTGATTACCTTTTATGGGATCGGGCTGCATGCCACAGCGATATATTGAATACATTTATGGGATCGGGTTGCACCCCGCAACGAGCCTTATAGCTATTTATATATTATGGGATCGGGCTGCACGTCGCAGCAATATAGCGCTTGGGCTTAAGGAGCCCCTCTGGAGTTTGCACACCCCTAGTGAGCGCAGTCACCTATATATATGGATAGGGCTGCATACCGCAGCAGGTATTGTACAATACTGAGTGATTGAGTGTGCTGAGCATAGTGAGAGAGAATGCGAGACAATGAAATTGAGTACTGTGAAGCGTGTGAGTACATGAGCTCATCATTGAGATGCCTTGCATTTGACATGCGTACTTGTGATACATGCATAGAGGTGCATTTTCTTCTGCTACCCAGGTTTGGGTACATTTATGATTTTACCTGTATCTTGACATGTAGGCATAGAGAAGTACATTCCTCATTCTATCCAAAAATGAAACATCTTACTATTTGTTGAAAGGATTTTTGGGAAAAATCATAGTTTTCAAACGTACTCGTATTTTGGCATTTTCGGTAAAAGATTTGGGTTTTCACTGAGATACTTGAAAAGAAATGCCTATTTTTCTAGAACTGTGAACCAACTGGGAATTTTATTTCTAAGATACCTCTTTTGTTACTTGTACTATGCTATTATGAACTGTTGTGGAATATTGGTGTTGGACCCGACCTTTGTGTTAACTCGTCACTACTTTCAACCGAAGGTTAGGTTTGTTACTTATTGATTATATGGGGTCGGTTGTACTCATACTACATTTCTGCACCTTGTGTGCGGATATTGGTTGCTGATGTTGCTGTGTTCGATGGGAGCTGGATTTGAAGATGTACCTGCGTCCCGATTGTAGCTGCCTCCTATTCGTGGTAGCCTTAGATCTATAAAACTCTATTTATGTACTTTTCGAACAGACGATGTATTTATTTCATTTCAGCTTAGTAAACTTTACTCTTAAAAGCTCGTGATTTGTACTACTAGTCCTTGGGAAATGTATAAGATTCAGATAAATAATTTACTTAACTGTCTTATTAAATATCATTGGAATTGGATAGTTGTTAATTGGCTTACCTAGCAGTTGTGTTAGGTGCCATCACGACTAGCCGTATTTTGGGTCGTGATAACGTGGTATCAGAGTTCTAGGTTCATAGGTTCTACAAGTTATGAGCAAGTGTCTAGTAGAGTCTTGCGGATCGGTAGCATGACGTCCATGCCCAACTTCGAGAGACTACAGGACATTTAGGATATACTTCCAAATTTTTCATTCCTTATCGTGCGGCATTGATTCAGCTTGAAGCGTCACTCTTTGAATTTCTTCCACGCATTCGTATGCGGATGTGAGCATTCGGTATCGGTTGTGCACCGACGACTTCTGATTCTATAAACGAGGTTCGAGATGTGTATTTTGTGTTTTGGTGATGGGCTAGTCTGGAGGACTTGAGGCCATGGTTAGACCGCAGCTTGAGCTTGGTAGCTTCAGTGGTAACTTGTACATTTGGACTCATATGTCTGGTAATGTCCTTATGAGTGGAATATATGGCTCGATGAGCGGTGAAATGGCTTTGTGATGAGTATGATGTAACTGCGGGATGTGTTAAGACGATTTGAATGTGACGAGAAGTGTTTCCTTGAAATATAAAGGAAAGGCCATTGGGTGCTTGATTTTCGTTTTGATGTAACATATTGTCTTGAGTATTAATGTTTAGAAGGATCTTTCACCTTGCTAAATTTTGGGTAAAATTAAATTCTCATGTCTGGTTAATGAGTTGGACTCAGAAAGCTTAAGTGATTTCATAGTAATTGTAAGTGTGAAAGTATATAACAAGATACCAATTTAAGGTTAAGCAGGTGGGTTATCCCCTGCGGAGTAATCTACCTAGGTGTGTTCCTTATAATGTGAATGAAGAGTTTCTTTTCTGCCAGTGGGGCGTATGTGATGAGATTTGAATTAAATCTGGTTGAGGAAGTTGACTTGAGTGTTAAGAGAATGAATGCGAGCTTAGCAAACGATTGAGGTATTTTTATGGTTGGCGTTGTATGAGCTTGAGAAGAATTTTTGTTGTACTGACTATGGTATTATCACAGTAATGGAGTATGGTAATTGTGACTTATCGAGTATTTAAATTTATGGCTTTGAGCCAAGTGGGGGAGTCTGGTATTGACAATTCAATTCATGGTTATGTGTCAAATATTTATTTTGGTCTGAGGTATACTCTATAATCAACGATGACTTGCAGAGGTGGAGTTCGAGAATGACTCGAGTAAAGAATTTCTAGATAAAGGTTGTATTATACTATATGGGTATACGGGAATCATAAAATAATTGAGTGGTTATTCGTAAAGGATGTAGTGTACATGGAGTATGAATTTGCTCGGTTTCTTAGGAGTCTGGGTTACTCCCTTGGGTGTTGGTGTGCTAATGGGCCACAGGTCGTTCGGTCAGTTTAATTGAGATTTGAGTAGAGTGGATGACTCTAGAGAATGGTTCTAATGGATTCAAGATTTATATGTAGCTATTTGGAATTTTCAAGATTTGTATATGGCTAGAAACTGAGAGTTACATTGGATGGTGTCGAGACTTGCGGTAATTCTATATGACTATGGATTCTACATTTTAGTATAAGAAAAGGGAAGAGGAACAATTTTAAATTCACATAAGATCTTTCGGAGTGGATGTCTCGGTTGTGGTGCTTTTGGGGTACTTAGAAGGGAATTTGGCGCCTTATGGTCCTTAGGGCGTTGTGGTTTTATGCTAGGTCTCGTGGGGTGAGTTGTGGTTAAGGATCGTGGTGTTCCAGCAAGGAGAAGTAGCAATTTGAAGGCAATTTGGAAGGGACTTGGAGAAATAGGACAGCGTGGTAGTAGGTTGGATCAGCACAGTAATGGATATAATCGTTATGGTTTAGTTTTGAAGGGAAGGTCATGAATTCTTAGAAAACATGACTGTTTCAAATGTCTAGATGAATGCTATTACTAGCTGGTATTGCCGGAGAAGGGTGCGCATTTCAGAAGGTGCATTGTGTTTTGACTTATGGATGATTCAGTGGTATTGCGATGCTCGCCTGGTTGATCGACTGTTGATATTCAGATTTTGCTATGTGGCACAGAAGAATTATAGAAGTATTCCTCATGGGATGATCGTATATGAGAGATGTGTTAGCTATTCGGGCAGTGGAGATGGGATCAGATATGGTTATTCGAGTGTTCTACGGATTTGGAGACTTGGAGTACTCATGAGCAGATTATTTCGTGGTTGTGGACTGTGAAGTTGTGGCCAAAGCTAGCCAGATGATAGTATGTGTTATGATTCGGTCATTGTTGACTTTTGGAGGATTATTTATCTATGTGTGGGTGACCAAAGTTGATTTGGAGTCCATTGGTAGGCTCAATTAGGATGTGTATTCTACACTGAGCCGGATTGATTGGCTCCATATTGCTATTGTTGAGGGATGTGCCATTCGGTTTTGTTGAGCTTATTCGTGTTTGGAAATGATCTATGAGTTACTCTTCTATACTACGAGGAGTTGTGATTCGTTGGTTATAATGACACTTGGTACAGTTCTATTTGGGCTTTATAGCGGAATTTGAGCGAGATGAGTTATTGGGTATTGCATGGTTGATGGCGTATAGGTTATGTTCTTTTGCGTTTTGTGTGGCATTGTGTCATCTGCTTCTCTATGGTTATGGTAATTCACTTTGAGCACTTGATGTTGGATTGCACGTGGTTATTGATTTTGAGCATGATGCCTGAAGTATTTCATATGGATCATTGTTTGGATGGGGTCGCGTATTGCAGAGAAGTTATGTTGAGATATGGTCCCTTGTGTTAGATTCCTATGTTTTGGTTCTACGGTGTGTGATAGGTTCCTAGCATTGCGTTGTGGTGGTACCTGTTGAACTTGCGGGACGGTTCTCTTGTCTGAGTCATTTTTCCATGATTGAGTACATTTGGAATGTTACTTATTGGTGCACGGATTGCACGGGTTGTGGCTTTAGATTGTATGGGTGTGTCATGTCACTAGAGTGGTCGTGTTGGATGAGATGAGGTCATTGGACCTAGAATGGATACTATTAGAATTGATTACAACATGGTTGGAAGGATAATATCAAAAGTCTGCTTAGAAATTTGCTCTGGTTCTTGTCGAAGGAGAGGAAGCTCCATGACTGGTGGATCTGGTGAATGGTTATGACGTTCTGCATGTTTCTTTCGTCATCGGTAGTGTACGATGGGTTTGGAATGGAGTCTTGTTTGATATGAGGTTTATTACCGGCATTGGGCTGTTTTGAGCAGCTACTGTGATTAGAAATCATTGCTACGAGTATCTGTGTTATGTGTTATATCATGCGATTGTATCTTGGGTTATGGTTGCGGCTTGGTACAGTTTGTTCAGACTTATACAATGTGTAGGTTGCGAGATTCAGATGCTATAAGAAGTTCTGGATGTTGGAAATTGGATTCTAAGTCTTGTGGGCTATGTTGAATTAAGAAATTTCAGTTATGTTATGTTATTGGACCTATATGGGATAGGGTGACTTGAGATCACCCCCGAGTACGTGCGTGGTAAGATGGAATAGTGATTTGGTGGCTTGGAAACAACTCTTGGCACGTTCGAGGATGAATGTATCTTTAAGTGGGGGAGGATGTAACGACCCGGCCGGTTGTTTCGAGTATTATAGCCCTGTTCCCCCATTTACTGCTCACTTTATGCTTTACAGTTGTTGTATGACTTGCCGGGGTAATTGGTTTTAGTCCGGAAGGATTCCGGAGTGAAATCAGACACTTAGTCTCATAATTGAAAACTTAAGTTGGAAAAGTTGATCGGATGTTAATTTATGTGTAAACGACCTCGGATTTGAATTCTAATGATTCCAATAGCTCCGTATGGTGATTTTGGACTTAGGAGTTGGTCATTTTTCTTGTTGTTGTTATTGTTGGTTGTTGTTGGTTCTGGTGTGACCGCACCTGCAGTAGGTTTGCGGCTAATATGCTGCATGTGCGAAAGTGCTGGGCAGAATGACAAATACAAGGGTTCGCAATTTAGGCTTCATTTTAACATTTCCAAGCTCGGATTGAGGCGACTTTTGGAGCAAACCATGAATCGTATTCCAAAATAATAAGCGGCTACACTTGGTTTTGATCTTATTCCATGAATCTACCTTCATTTTTGGCAATTGGATTGTGAATTGTAAAGAGGAAATTGTGGGTTTTGGCCTAATGTTTCATAATATGATTTTTTGAGTTTTGAACATCGAATTGGAGTCGGGTTTGAGTGAAACTAGTATGGTTGGACTCGTAATTGAATGGGTTGTTGGATTTTGTAAATTTTGTCGGGTTTTGAGGTGCCGGCCCGGGTTGGGGTTTTGGCCGATTTTGGGCTTTGATTCAAGATTTGATCTTTTTCGATCGGGATTGGTTCCTTTTGCATTGTTTGATGTACTGGAGTTGTTTTTTGTTAGTTCGAGCCATTCGGAGGTCGGAACGCGCGGGATGGAATCTTTGGAGCATCGCTTGGCTTGCTCGGCATTGGTATTGCCTTGTTAGCGGTAAGCAACTCTTCTAATCTTGGAGTTGAGGGTATGAAACCCCGAAATACGTGTTATGTGATTGTCGATATCCATGTTTTCACCATTTGATAATGTAGTTAAGCTGTCAATCATGCTAGATATCATGTTTAGGCAATATGGCGATACTGTTTGGACCCACAATGGTCGTTTTTTACTGTCATCTCACTGATTTCTTGACATTTCATACTCAGTCATATGCATGCATTCATACAAAATCTCAGTCTCAATTATTATATATTGATACATCATATCATTATTGTCGGGCTAGTTTCATGACATTATGCGCCCGTGAGTGACACTGGAGAGATTGATGACTGAGTGAGGCCGAGGGCCTGAGTGAGAGTGATATTTTGGATCGGGCTGCTCACCGCAACATGTTATATTTATTACCTTTTATGTTATCGGGCTGCACGCCGCAACAATATATTGATTATATTTATAGGATCGGGTTGCATGCCGCAATGAGCCTTATGGCTATTTATATATTATGGGATCGGGCTGCACGCCACAGCGACATAGCGCTTGGGCTAAAGGATCCCCTCCGGAGTCTGCACACCTCCAGTGAGCGCAGTCGACTATATATATGGATCGGGCAGCACGCCGCAGCAGGTACTGTACAGCGCTAAGTGATTGAGTATGCTGAGCATAGTGAGAGAGAATGCAATACAGTGAGACTGAGTACTCTGAGAGTGTGAGTACATGAGCTCATCATCGAGATGCATTGCATTTGACATGAGTACTTGTGATACATGCATAGAGGTGCATTTCCTTCTTCTACCCAGTTTTGGGGACATTTATGATTTTACCTGTATCTTGACATGTAGGAATAGAGAAGTACTTTCCTCATGCTATATGAAAATGAAACATCTTACTATTTGTTGAAAGGACTTTTGGGAAAAATCACAGTTTTCAAACTTACTCGTATTTTGGCATTTTCGGTAAAAGATTTGGGTTTTCACTTCTGCACCTTGCGTGTAGATATTGGCTGCTGATATTGCTGTGTTCAATGGGAGCTGGATTTGAAGATGTATCTACGTCCCGGTTGTAGCTGCCTCCTGTTCGTGGTAGCCTTAGATCTATAAAACTATGTTTATGTACTTTTGAAACAGACGATGTATTTATTTTATTTCATCTTTGTAAACACTATTCTTAGAGGCTCATGGTTTGAACTACCAGTCCTTGGGAAATGTATAAGATTCAGATAAAATCTTTACTTAACTGTATTATTAAATATCATTGGAATTGGATAGTTGTTAATTGGCTTACCTAGCGATTGGATTAGGTACCATCACGATTAGCTGGATTTTGGGCCGTGACAAAAAGCTATGGCCCGTCGCATAGCAGACTTCTTACTTCATTAATAAGAGTGAAGGATTGTACTAACTACAACAGAAGGAAACCACAACATAATAATTCACTCATGATCCTCCAAAGCTAGAAACTAGTCTCACAAAGAGAATAAATCATCATATCCCACGGAAAAGTTTTCGAGTCAAGAAACTAATTGACTATCTTCAAATGGAAATATGGAAGAATGTTTATAACATAGGGAAAGATATATTACAAGTTTCAAGATGTCTTTCCTTTAAATTCAGCTCCAAAAATACTTTATTTCCTTTCTAAGTAAGGTTAATTAGAGTTCCACACTTTCCATTTACAACTTGTTTTCTTCATAATTGTCAAAATGAATGATATTTTCTTTCCATTTTACTCCTTATTTCAGTAAGGCAGAGGCTTCATTTTTTTGTTTTTAACATGCTAAACTGGAGAAAGAATTCTCCTTATATTTGAGATGGTGTATGCCAAAAGATAACATTACATTTTCCTATTCCAATTTTTGTGTTGCATAACTTAAAAACGGAAAGGGGGAAAGATGAGGAGAACCTTTATATTGACAAAATCTCGCATTTTTATAGTCTTGTCCATACTCCCTGAATAAAGAAGTTTCCTCTTTGTATCCAACGTGATCCCTGTAAAAGCCTGTTTCCCAAAATCCATTTAATTAATCGGTGAATCTACTGAAAAATCTACTGCTTCATCCGAGCTAAACAGCGTATATGTGTTAACAATAACAATACTCACTAAATAAGTACAATTAAAAGATTTTGAACCCGCTAAAGATAACTAAAACACATTATAACAATAAAAACTACACAAATGGATAGAAGAAATATGATCAGTGTCACGACCCAAACTCCTTCCGTATAACGTCGTGACGATACCTAGTCTCTACGACTAGGTAAGCCTAACAAATTGCGGAAATGACAATATGAAAGTAAAACTTGGCAACTAACATCAGTGGATAACTGAATAACTAGTAACAATACTGCTCGACATGTACAATAACCAATACTCTATAATTCACAGTCTTCCCAAACCCCGGAACATCATGTGTCACAAGCTACTTAAAGGAAATAGTATCTCTATACACCAGAGTCTAACAACAAGAAATACAGGAAGTGTTTGACATGGGAAGAATAAAGGGGGACTCTAAGGTCTGCAGACGCGAAAGATATACCTTGAAGTCTCCAAAGCTGTGTCAACTCACTGGTAATGCGGCTGATAACGAGCACCTGAATTTGCACACAAAACATGTGCAAAGGAGTAGCATGAGTACATCACAATTGGTACCCAGTAAGTGTCAAGCCTAACCTCGGTAGAGTAGTGACGAGGTCAGGTCCGGGCCCTACTGGGATATAATAACAAGACAGATGGTGTAATAAAAATAAAGTAGAAACGGAGAAATTAACAGCAAGAATTCAAAGAGAAACAATTACACAAGAACAATGTGATAACAACAGGGGGCGCTCCCGAGATACTGTCTCGTAGTCCCAAAAGTAAATATGCAGGGAGATCTCCCGAGGAACCATCTCGTATTCTCAAAATTAAATATACAGGGATAACTCTTGAGGTACCGCCTCGTAGGCTCAAAAGTAAATATGCCGGGAGAACTCCCGAGGAAACGCCTCGTAGTCTCAAAAGTAAATGTGCAGGGAGAACTCCCGAGGAACCGCCTCATAGTCTCAAAAGTAAAGACACAACTCAAACCGATAAATACAATAGTGAACAACAATATTTCTACAGTTATACTGATAAAGAACAAGGAAAAAGCAAGAAATCAACTAGGCATGCTTCACGAAGTTCAAATAAATAGCTAAAGCATGTAGACATGCGATATTAGACTAAATAGGATAGCCACACATAATGGGATTACTTGTCACCTCACGTACACGACGTTCACATATCACCCCAGTACCAAATCCTAAGGGGATTTCCCCCACACAAGGTTAGGCAAGCCACTTACCTCGAACCAAGCTCAATCAATTGGTAACAATGCCTTTTCCATGAATATCCGACTCCGAATGGCCCAAATCTAACCACAATCAATTACATACCATAAATACAACTATAAGAAACTAATCTAATTAATGAAATCAAAGCTAAAGCAAGAAGTTAGAAAATCGCCCCAAAACGTCTCCCCGAGCCCCGTCTCGAAATAGGGCAAAAATCACAAAATTCGAAAGCTCATTAACTCACGAGTCCAACCATACCAAATATATCCAAATCTGACCTCAAATGACCACTCATAACCCAAAATCAAACTCTTTAAATCCCTAGCCTCAAACTCCTAAATTCCACCTTAAATACACACTAACTAGGTGGACAAATAAATGGGAAAGCAAGATTATTGATGAAAAATGAATACAAGAAGCTTACCTTAGTAATATCTTCGAAAACCCTCTCAAAAACATCCAAAGTCCGAGCTTAAAATGATAAAAATGGCCAAAACTCTTGAAGTCTCGATTAAGTGGGTTCTGCCCAGGCATTTCCGCACCTGCAAAGCCTGGGCTCGCACCTGCGCGTCCGCTTATTCGGCGAAAAGAGCGCTTCTGCGCAAACCACTTACTCCCCTGTGTCTCAGCACCTGTGATGAAGGGGCCGCACCTGCGAGTGTGCGCCTGCGGAATCCTGTCCGCTTCTACGGTCTCTCTTCGTACATGCGATCAGCCTTGCTCATCTGCGGGCATCGCAGATGCGGACTTTCCCACGCACCTGCAACCCCGGACCAATCCACCCAACTCTGCTTCTGCGCTATATTTCTCGCACCTCTCGCACCTGCGGTCAGCTTTGCACAGGTGCGAGTACACCAGAACCAGGAACTTCAGCCGTTTGCCCAAGTCTAAATTCAAACCGTTAAGCATCCGAAACACACCCGAGGACCCCGGGACCTCAATCACGGTGTGTATTGTGAGGTATTTACGGATCATCTGAGTCTCCAACACTTGTTCAAATAAAAGGATCTAAATTTGAGGCAGAGAAGATGGTTGGAACTGCTAAAGGACTATGATATCAAAATTTTATATTATCTCGGGAAGACCAATATGGTGGTCGATGCCTTGAGTAGAAAGACAGTGAGTATGGGTAGCCTTGCATTTATTTCGGTCGGTGAGAGACTGTTTGCATAAGATATTCAGGTTTTGGCCAATCAGTTCGTGAGGTTAGATATTTTGGAGCCCAGTCGGATTTCAACTTGTGTGGTTTCTCGGTCTTCTTTATATGATCGCATCAGGGAGCGTCTGTATGATGACCACCATTTGCTTGTCCTTAAGGATACGGTTCAGCATGGTGATGCCAAGGAGGTTACTATTGGGGATGATGGGGTGTTATGGATGTAGACATACCAAGCATTCCTAAAAAACCACATGAACTTAGTCGAGCCCTCAAATCAAATCAAACAACAACAAAAATACGAATCACACTCTAATCCACACTTAATGAACTTGAAACTATAAATTTCTACAACCGATGCTGAAACCTATCAAACCACGTCCGATTGACCTCAAATTTTGCACACAAGTCATATTCAACATTATGGACCTAATCCAACTCCAGAATTAGAATCCGACCCTGATATCAAAAAGTCCACTTCCGGTTAAAATCTCCAAAAAATCGACATCCACTATTTAAGGCATAAATCAGCTACAGACCTCAAATTCACAGTTCAGACACGCTCATATGTCCAAAATGACCCAACGGAGCTACCAGAACTGACAAAACTCCATTCCGGAGTTGTCTTCACATAGTTCCGACTATGGTCAAAATTCTAAGACTTAAGCTTCCACTTTAGGGGATAAGTGTCCCAACTCACTCCGAAACCAAAAACAAGACCTCCCGGCAAGTCACATAAGCAGAAACAGATACGGGGAAAGCAGAAAATAGGGGATCAGGGCTATTACTCTCAAAACGACCGACCGGGTCATTACATCCTTCCCCTCTTAATACAACCATTCATCCTCAAACGAGCATAGAGACATACCTGAAGTGGTGAAAAGATGAGGATAACAGCTGCGCATATCATGCTCGATCTCCCAAGTCGCCTCCCCGACTGGCTGACCCCTCCACTGAACCTTCATGGAAGCAATATTCTTTGACCTCGGCTTTCGAACCTGCCTGTCCAAAATAGCCACTGGCTCCTCAACATAAGATAGATCATTATCCAACTAGACTGAGCTGAAATCCAACACATGAGCCGGATCGCCGTGATACTTCTGGAGCATAGAAACATGGAATACTGGCTGGACCCCTACAATACTGGGAGGCAAGGCAAGCTCATAAGAAACCTCTGTATCGATCCACAAGACTCTAAAAACCTGTCTTGTGACTCACGACACCTATGAACCTAGAGCTCTGATACCAACTTGTCACGACCCAAACTCCCTCTGTATAACATCGTGACGGCACCTAGTCTTTATGACTAGGTAATCCTAACATATTACGGAAATAACAATACGAAAGTAAAACTTGGCAACTAACAGCGATGGATAACTGAATAACTAGTAACAATGCCGCTCGGCATGTACAATAACCAATACTTTATAATTCACAATCTTCCCAAAATCTTAAACATCATAAGTCACAAGCTACTAAAAGGAAATAGTATCTCTATACATCAGAGTCTAACAAACAGAAATACAGGAAGTGTTTGACATGGGTAGAATAGAGGGGGACTCTGAGGTTTGCGGACGCAACAAATATACCTTGAAGTCTCCAAAGCTTTCTCGACTCACTGGTAATGCGACTGATAACGAGCACCTGAATATGCACACAAAACATGTGGAGATGAGTAGCATGGGTACACCACAATTGTTACCCAGTAAGTATCAAGCCTAACGTTTGTAGATTAGTGATGAGGTCAGGTCCGGGCCCTACTAGGATATAATAACAAGACAAATGATATAATAACAATGAAGTAAAAATGGAGAAATGAACAGCAATAATTCACAGAGAAACAACAACACAAGAACAATGTGATAACAACATGGGCACTCCCGAGATACCGTTTCGTAGTCCCAAAAGTAAATATGCAGGGACATCTCCCGAGGAACCACCTTGTAGTCTCAAAAGTAAATGTACTGGGAGAACTCCTAAGGTATCGCCTCGTAGTCTCAAAAGTAAATATGCTGGGAGAACTCCTGAGGAACTGCCTCGTAGTCTCAAAAGTAAAAGTGCAGGGAGAACTCCCGAGGAACTGCCTCGTAGTCTCAAAAGTAAAAACACAGCTCAAACCGATAAATACAACAGTTAATAGCAAGATTTCTACAGTTATACTGATAAAGAACAAGGAAAAAGCAAGAAATCAACTAGGCATGCTTCACATAGTTCAAATAGGCAGCTAAAGCACGTAGACATGCGATATTAGACTAAACAAGATATCTAAACATAATGGGATAGCTCCATTAAGAATGAAAAACAGGCTAATACTCATTTAAACGGTATAACTCAATTTAAAGTAAGAACAGATTACTACTTAGTAAAAGATATCGGGTTTTACAACATATAGCTCATCTATGTACTCGTCACCTCACATAGACGGCGCTCACATATCACAACGGTACAAAATCCTCAGGGGATTTCCCCCACACAAGGTTAGGCAAGCCACTTACCTTGAACCAAGCTCAATCAATCGGTAACAATGCCTTTTCCATGAATATCCGGCTCCGAATGGCCCAAATCTAGCCAAAATCAATTACATACCATAAATACAACTATAAGAAACTAATCTAATTAATGAAATCAAAGTTAAAGCAAGAAGTTAGAAAA
>AWOL01S0010495.1:28889-40933 GCA_000715115.1 Nicotiana otophora | reverse complement strand
AGAAGAATGTTATAGATGAAGTTCCATAATATGATGGTTTCCAGTACAGATAGCATATGGGAAGAAGTTCAGGGATATCATGAAACGAATTAGATATATATACGACATTAGATGTTCTCTCCCAACGGAGCCTTCCCTTTTCAGTCTACATCCTTTGTAATGTAAGTTGGATACTTCAATACTTAGATATGTTATAGGTCAGAATAAGGTAAGTTTGATTCTCGGATCTCATTGACCCTCCGGATTTCTTTAAGCATATCATATATACGTGTCAATTCAGTTTCAATTAAGTTATTCATATATTATCTGCCTTACATACTTAGTACATTTCTTTGTACTAATGTCCCATTATCGGGGCACTGCATTCATGCCTACAGGTTCAGGTATCCAGTTTGATGGGCTCTTATCATAAACGGAGTTGATATCCAGCTGAGGATTGGTAAAGCTCCATTTCATTTGGAGTACAACCGAGACTAGAGGTTATCAGACTGCCCTATGTATATATATACTTGTGGGTAAGACAGTGTCTTGTTCTGACCATATTTTGATGTCAAATACCCTTAGAGGCTTTGTAGGCACAGGTTCAGTATGTACAGCATGTCAGAGGCCTTGAAGGTCTATGCGTATTCATGTTTTGAGTGGGCTCGCTGATAAAGCATTTTCCCACTTACAATTACACAGTATGAGTTGTTGTTATGCAAGCCCATGGTATCTACAGAAAGAATTAATTCAGTCAAGTCAGCCTATGTATTTTCTAGTTTTCATTGAATGATCATGAGTTACAAAGTGGTTTGCTCGGGCCAGTACAGAACCGGGTGCAGCCACGCCTCCCCAAGTTGGGGCGTGACACCGGGGGTGCCGAGGTTGGAGTGGAGAAGCTCCCTGGATCATGTTCCTAGTTGAGTTATTTTGCATTTGAAGGATGAACGGGATGTTTAGTGTACTTGGCCTTCGTGAGGGATGTTATTGCTGATACTCCTACCATTAAGTCAGTTCCGGTAGTGAGAGACTTCCCAGATGTGTTTCCAGCAGAACTGTCGGGCATGCCACCTGCCAAGGACATTGATATTTGTATTGACTTGGTGTCGGGAACTCAGCCTATCTCTATTTCACCAAATCTCATGGCACCTATCGAGTTGAAGGAGTTGAAGGAAAAGTTGTAGGAGCTACTTGATAAGGGCTTCATCAGGCCTATTGTGTCACGTACCAGTTCTATTTGTGAGGAAGAAAGATGGTACTATGAGTATGTGTATTTACTACAGACAACTGAACAAGGTTACTATTAAGAACAAGTACCCATGATCGCGCATTGATGACTTGTTTGATCAGCTTGAGGGTGCTAGGGTGTTCTCGAAGAATTATTCGAAGTCGGGGTATCATCAGTCAAAGATCAATGATTCAAATATTCTAATGATGGCTTTCAGAACCCGCTGTGATCATTATGAGTTTTTGGTGATGTCATTTGGGCCGACTAATGCCCCAGTAGCCTTTATGCAATTGATGAACAGTGTGTTCCATCCGTATCTTAATTCTTTCATCATTGTATTCATTGATGATATATTGGTGTATTCACGCAGCCAGGAGGATCATGAGCAACATATGAGGATCATGCTCCAATCATTAAAGGAGAAGAAGCTAAATGCTAAATTCTCCAAGTGTGAGTTTCGGCTTGACACGATGGCGTTTTGGGGGCACGTAGTGTCCAGTGAGGGGATGAAGGTAGATCCGAAGAAGATTGAGGTAGTTCAGAGTTGGACCAAACCTTCTTCTACTACTAAGATCCGGAGTTTCCTTGCTTTGGCAGGTTATTTGAACAGATTGACCCAAAAGGGTGCCCTATTCAGGTTGTCTTAGGAGTGTGAGGAGAGCTTTCAAAAGCTCAAGACTGCCTTGACTACAACTCCCATTATTGATTTACCTTCAGGAGCGGGTTCTTATATCATTTATTGTTATGCTTCACGGATTGGCAATGGATGTGTGTAGATGGAGGAGGGTAGAGTTATTGCTTTTGGTTTGCGTAATTTGAATCCACATGAGAAGAACTACCATGTTCATGATTTGGAGTTGGCAGCCAGTGTTCACGCATTAAAGATTTCGAGGCATTATCATTAAGGTGTGTCATGTGAGGTATTCACGGATCATATGAGTCTCCAGCACTTATTCAAGCAAACGGATTTGATTTTGAGGCAGCGGAGGTTGTTAGAGCCACTTAAGGACTATGATATTACCATTCTTTATCATCCAGGAAAGGCCAATGTGGTGATCGTTACCTTGAGTAGGTAGGCTGAGATCATGGGGAGTCCTGCATATATGTAAGTTGGGGAGAGGCCATTAGCATTAGATGTTCAGGCTTTGGCCAGTCGGTTTGTGAGGATAGATATTTTGGAGTCTAGTCGGGTTCTTTCTTGCGTGGTTTTCATTTTTTGTTTAAGCACATCAAGGAGCAATAGTATGATAATCCCACTTGCTTGTCCAGAAGGAAAATGATGCAGTTTGTGTATCAAATATGGATAAGTTGTGAGAGTTGACACTTGAGAAGGCCTATAGTTCGAGGTATTCCATCCATCCGGGCATCGCAAAGATGTATCAGGATTTGAGGCAGCACTATTGGTGGCAAAGGATGAAGAAGGATATTGTTGATTATGTTGCTCGGTGTTATAACTATCAGCAGGTGAAGTACTAGCATCAGAGATCCGGTGGTTTGCTTCAGAGGCTTGACATTCCGGAGTGGAAGTGGGAGTGTATCACGATGGATTTTGTAGTTGGAATCCCATGAACCTTGAGGAAATTTGATGCAGTATGGGTTATTATGGACAGACTGACCAAGTCTGCACACTTCATTCCAGTTGTAACTACCCACTCTTCAGAGCGGCTAGCTCAGATATACATTCGTGAGATTGGTTGCCTTCATGGTGTGCACATGTCTATCTTTTCAGATCGAGGCACTCAGTTCACGTCGTAGTTTTGAAGAGCAGTGTAGCGAGGGGTAGAGCTGAGTACAACATTTCATCCCCAGACAGACGGGCAGTCTGAGCGCCCTATTCAGATCTTGGAGGACATGTTATGTACATTTGTTATTGATTTCAGGGGTTCATTGGATTAGCTTCTGCTGCTAGTGGTGTCCGCCTACAACAACAGCTATTAGCCGAGTATCCAAATGGCTCCTTATGAGGTCTTTTATGGGAGGAAATGTCAATTTTCGATTGGTTGGTTTGATCCTACAGACGCTAGGTTGTTGGGAACTAATATGGTTCGTGATGCCTTGGAGAAGGTGAAGGTGATTCATGATCGGTTTTGTAATGCACAGTCCAGGCAGAAAAGTTATGCTGATAGGAAGGTTTGTGATGTTGCATACATGGTGTGTGAGAAGATTATGCTCAGAGTTTCGCCCATGAAGGGTGTGATGAGATTCGGGAAGAAGAGGATGTTGAGTCCTCGGTATATTGGCCCTTTTGAGGTGGTTGGGAGAGTTGGAGAGGTGGCCTACAAACTTGTCTTACCACCAGTCTATCTGGTGTTTCATGTATCTATGCTTCAGAAGTATTATGGTGATCTGTCACATGTCTTGGACTTCAGTATGGTGAAACTAGATGGGGACTTGACTTATGTTGTGGAGCCGGTGGCCATTTTGGACCAGCATGAGATGTGGAGCAGATATCCTCACCTTTTTAAACCCTAGGTATGATTTTAGACCCATTAGAGGTCAACCATTTGTTTAAGAGGGGGAGAATGTAACGACCCGGTCGGCCATTTTGTGTATTGTAGTCTTGTTTCCCTATTCATTGCCTTTTATATGTTCATTTATGGGTATGTGACTTTTCGGGATGGTTGGATTGGTTTTGGGAAATTTTAGAGTGAATTGAGACACTTCGTCCCAAGGTTGGAAGCATAGTTTGTAAGAGTTGACCGAAGTTTAACTTTTGTGTAGACAACTCTGGAATGGTATTTTGATAATTCCAATAGCTTCGTATGGCGATTTTGGACTTAGGAGTGTGTCCAAATTTGGATTTGGGTTTGAATTTTTATTTCGGGAGTTGGAATAGGTCCATTGTATCACTTGGGAATTGCATAAAAAATTTGAGGTCATTCGGAGTTGATTTGATATTGTTCGGCATGAGTTTTGGAAGTTGAAAGTTCATTAGTTTCATTAGGCTTGAATAGAGGTGTGATTCATGATTTTGGTGTTGTTATATGTGATTTAAGACTTCAAGTAAGTTCGTATTGTGTATTACGACTTGCTGGTATGTTTGGATGGGGTCCTGGGGGCCTCAGGTGTGTTTCGGATTGTTGGCGGATCATTTTTGGACTTTGAAAGATTGCTGAAGTTTTGGAGTTCTGGTGCAATCGCACCTGTGAGAGATTACTCGTAAGTACAAGGCCGCCGAAGCGGCCTGGTGATCACAGAATGGTCAGCAGAAGCGCAGTTTGACTGGAGGAGCAGGGGTCATAGGTGCAAAAGGATTCCCGCAGGAGCGTGTCCGTATGTGCGGGGTAATGTAGAAGCGATACGTCGGGACTTAAGTGGATCTCGCAAATGTGAGAATTTGACCGCAAAAGAGACGTCGCAGGTGCGACTAAGTGGACTACAAAATCGGCTTCGCTGGGCAGAATTTTAAAAATGAGGGTTTTGTCATTTTCTCATATTTTGAATTTTGAAACTCGATTGGAGGCGTTGTTTGGAGTGCTTTTCGGCCTAATTGAAGGGGTAAGTAAAGTTTAATCACTTTTGATGACAAATATTGATTATCCGTTGATTATTACACCCAGTTTATGTGAATTTAAGGTGATGTTTGGGGACTTTAGGCTATGTTATTGGAGAGTGACGTTTGATGATTTGAGGGTCGATTTATGTTTGGAATTTGATGAAATTTGTATGGTTGGACTCGTATTTGAATGAGTTTTTGGAATGTTTTAATTTTTTTGGGTTTCGGGGTGCGGGCTCGTGGTTTATATTTTGGGTTGACCTTGCATATTTGATTCAAGACTATAGATTTATCATTTCGAATTATTTTTGATGGTTTTTATTGATGATATTAAGTTTCTTTGGCTAGATTCGAGTCGTACGGAGACCGATTCGTGTGGCAACGGCTTTTTGGGGTATTGATTTGCATGTTTTGAGGTAAGTAACATATCTAATCTTGAATTCGAGGGTATTTAATCCTGAGAGCTATATTACATGAGAGCTATTGGGGTGATGCACGCCCTAGGTGACGGGCATGTGTGCGTGCACCGAAGTGTTCATGATTAGAGGTGGCTTTTAGACTACTATGAATTTGTTTTGCTATTATGCCTCGTTATATCCATGTCTTCTCTACTTGTATGATTATCTGAGCTATGATTCATGTTAGAAACCATGTCTAGACTGTGTGTACTTGTTTGAGACATGATAGGGCTATTCTTGCAGTTTCTGAGCTATATGCCTTAATTGCACGCATATGCTCAGTCGTGATTCTATATCCGTGTATGATTTCTTTGTCTCAATACTTTATTAATGGATTCCTTACATGTTGTTTATGCCTCTTGTGTGTAACACCGTTGAACTAAGTATTGTGAGATGTGATTCTCTAAGACTTGAGCGGTTAATGATTGAGCTTGGGGCTATAGAGCCGTATTGATTTTGAGGTGACGCGTACGCCAGTCTCATACTGGGCTATGTGTTATTGATTTGGCGCGACGCGTGCACCAAGCCCCATTATTTGGCCTATGTGATTATAACTAGTGCTTGGGCAGGATCCTCCCCTTCGGAGTCTGACATGCTAGTAGTGGGCGCATATACAATATTATATATATGAGTTTTGGTAATGGGCATCTATGCCAGGCACCCCTACAGTGCTAAGTGATGTTGTGTAGTTATAACTAATGGTTTCATTATGATATTGTTGATTTGACATGTAAGCATAGAGATATACCTTCCTCATGCTAGCTGGTAAATAAAATGTTCTATCTGTGTTGGGCTTAAATTGCTATACTTGGAAAGCATGTGTAAATTCCTGAAATGTGAACGAGCTGAACATAATATCATTGAGTTACCTACTTCTACTGTTTCCTTTATATCCTACACTGCTACTGGTTATTGATATTCATTTTTGATTGTTGTTTCTAAGCTCGTCACAGCTTTTAGTGAAAGGTCAGATTTGTCACTTATTGAGTATATGGGGTCGGTTATACTCATACTACACTTTGTATTGCATGTGCACATCCAGGTACTTCCAGACGAGGTGATTTCTATAGTTGTGTTGCTACCAACATTTGGGGGACTATGAGGTAGCTGTTATGTCATCCGCAAACCTTGAAGCTCTCTTTTGTTTATTTATGTTATTACGGTCCTACTATTCAGACAATTGTATTGACACTTTGGTCCTGTATTATGTTACTCAGTAGTGCTCATGTACTCGCCGACACCAGATCTTTGGGATAATTGTAGCAGTATTGTTGTTGATTTCATCAGAAACTTCATGATATTTCTGCTATTGAGTTTATTAAATCATGTTTTATTCAAATTCGTTGTTATTATGTGACTATTGTCTTATCTAGCAAGGAGTGTTAGGCGTCGTTGCAGCTTCGTTAGGAGTTGCTTCGTGATAGGATCATGCTCCAGACTTTGAGGGAGATGAAGCTATATGCTAAATTTTCCAAGTGTGAGTTGTGGCTTGATTAGGTGGCATTCTTGGGTCATATAGTATGTAGTGAGGGGATTATGGTGGATCTGAAAAAGATTGAGGCAGTTTAGAGTTGGCCCAGACCGTCTACTACTACTGAGATCAGGAGTTTCATTGGGGTGGCTGGGTAGTTTCGCCGTTTCGTAGAAGGGTTTTCATCTATAGCAGCCACATTGACTAGATTGACGCAGAAGGGTGCCCCATTCAAGTGGTATGATGAATGTGAGGAGAGCTTTCATAAGCTTAGGAGTGCCTTAACTACAACTCCAATTCTTGTTTTACCTTCAGGATCGAGTTCTTATACAGTTTATTGTGCTACTCCACAGATTGGCATTGGATATGTATTGATGTATAAGGGTAGATTTATTGCTTATGCTTCACCTCAATGGAAGCCCCCATGAAAAGAACTGCCCTATACACGATTTGGAGCTAGCAACCATTGTTTACCCGTTGAAGATTTGGAGGCAGTATATTTATGGCATGCCATGTGAGGTGTTCACTGATCACAAGAGTCTCTAGCACTTATTAAAGTAAAAGGATTTGAACTTGAGGCAATGGAGGTGGCTAGAGCTACTAAATAACTATGATATCACAATTCTTTATCACTTGGGGAAGGCCAATATTGTTGTCGACGCTTTGAGTAGGAAGGCTGAGAGAATGGGGAGTCTTGCTCATATTCCAGTTAGAGAGAGACTGTTAGCATTGGATGTTCAGGCCTTGGACAATCGGTTCGTGAGGTTGGATATTTTGGAGTCCAGTAGGGTTTTTACTTGCGTGGCTCGTATTTATATGAGCGCATCAAGATGCGTAAGTATGATGATCCCCAGTTGATTGTCCTAAAGGACACGGTGTAACATCTAATTGCTAAGGAGGTTACTATTGCTAATGATGAGGTATACAGGCTATAGGGTCAGATCCGTGTTTCGAATGTGGATGGGTTGCGTGAGTTGATTCTTGAGGAGGCCCATAGTTTGTAGGATTCCATTAATCTGGGTGTCGTGAAAATGTACGAAGACTTGAGGCAGCACTATTGGTGGCGGAGGATGAAGAAAGATATTATGTAGTATGTTGCTCGGTATTTGAACTGTCAGAGGGTGAAGTATGAGTATCAAAGATCCGGTGGTTTGCTTCACAGGCTTGATATTCTAGAGTGAAAGTGGGAGCGTATCACTATGTATTTTGTAGTTGGAATTCCATGGATCTTGAGGAGATTCGACATCGTGTTGGTCATTGTGGACAGCCTGACCAAGTCTGAACACTTTATTCCAGTGATGACTACCTATGCTTCAGAGCAGCTGGCTCAGAACTATATTCAGGAGATTGTTCGCCTTCATGGTATGTATGTGTCTATTATTTCAGATCAAGGCACACAATTCACATTGTATTTTTGGAGAGTAGTGCAGTGACAGTAGGGCATGCAGGTCGAGTTGAGTACAACATTTCATCCCAAGACAGACGGGCAATCCGAGCGCACTATTCAGATTTTGTAGGACATATTACGTGTCTGTGTCATCGCTTTTGGAGGTTCATGGGACCAGTTTCTTCCATTAGCAGAGTGCGACTGCAACAACAACTTTCATTCCAGTACCTAGATGGATCCTTATGAGGTCTTGTATGGGAGGCGACGACGTTCTCCGATTGGTTGGTTTGAGCCTGGGGAGGCAAGGTTGTTGGGCACTAATTTGGTTTGTGATGCTTTGGAGAAGTTGAAGTTGATTCAGGAGAAACTTCATTTAACACAATAATGCATAAGAGTCATGCGGACATGAAGGCTCGTGATGTTTCATATATGGTGGGTGAGAAGGTTCTACTAAGAGTTTCGCCCATGAGGGGTGTGATGAGGTTCTGGAAGAATGGAGGGTTGAGCCCTAGGTATATTAGTCTTTTTGAGGTGCTTCAGAGACTTGGAGAGGTGGCATATAGACTTGCCTTGCCACCTAGTCTATCGGGAGTTCATCAGGTGTTTCATGTTTCTATGCTCTAAAAGTATTATGGTAATCTGTCACATGTTTTGGTTTTCAGCATGGTGCAGTTAAATGGGTATTTGACTTACGATGTGTAGTTGGTGGCCATTTTGGATCGGCAGGTTCAGAAGTTGAGGTCGAAGAATATAGAATTAGTGAAGGTTCATTGGAGAGGTCAGATGACCGAGGAGGCTACTTGGGAGACCAAGCAGGAGATGCAGAATAGATATCCTCGCCTTCTTGAGGCTCCAAGTAAGATTTTAGACCCGTTTGATAATGACTGTTTGTTTAAGAGGGCAAGAATGTAACAACTCGGCCGGTTATTTTGAGTATTTTAGCCTGTTTCCCCTATTTGATGATTTACATATGTGTATTTATGGTTATGTTATTTTCCACGGTGGTTAATTTAGTTTCAGGGAGGTTTTGTTGTGAATTGGGAAACCTAGTTCCAAAGTTTGAAGTTTAAGTTGTAAGAGTTGACCGGAGTTTGACTTTTATATAGACAACTCTGTAATGGAGTTTTGATGGTTCCAATAGCTTCGTATGGTGATTTTGGACTTAGGTGTATGTAGAATGTAGATTTAGAGGTTGGTAGATTGGATTGGTGCTTTTTGGCAAAAGTTTGGAAATTAAAGGTTTGGAAGGTTGATAGGTTTGTCTGAGAGTTAACTTTGTTGATATCGGGTTTGGATTTTGATTCTAGGATTTGGAATAGATCCGTTGTGTCATTTGGGACTTGCATGCAAAATTTGAGGTTATTTGGAGTTAATTTGATATGGTTCGGCATGAATTTTGGAAGTTGAAAGTTCATTAATTTATTAGGTTTGAATTGGGGTGCTATTCATTATTTTGATGTTGTTTTATATGATTTGAGGCCTCAAGTAGGTCTGCGTTATGTTTTGGGATTGGTTGGTATGTTGGTACGGGGCCTCGGGTGTGTTTCGGATTGTGTACGGACCATTTATGGACTTAGATAAATTGATGAAGGTTTAGGTTTCTGGTGTTTACGCATCTCCGGAGCGCTTAGCCGCAGGTGCGGCCGTTGGATCGCAGGTGCGAAGGGAGAGGCCGGTAGAGGAAGTCCGCAGATGCAGACTATTGGCCACAGGTGTCCAGGCACAAATGCGCAAAAGAATCTGCAGAAGCGGCTGGGGGTCCGCAGAAGCGGATGGTCGGGGAGTTAGTGGTTTCCGCATCGGCGAATGGATTGCCGCAAATGCGGCGTTGCATGTGTGACCATTTGGACCGCATATGCGGTTTTGATGGACATAATACATATGTCGAAGGGTTTGGTGTTTTTCTTATTTTTGGAGTTGTGGAGCTCGGTTGGAAGTGATTTTTGAAGGGCTTTTGATCACAATTGAAAGTGTAAGTGATCTTTGCATAATTGTTTTGTTAGTATTTGATTACCCATTGATTATTACACCTAATTTATGAGAATTTAAGGTGGGATTTGGTGGTTTTTGGACTATTTTATTGGAGAGAGAGATTTGGTGATTTGAATGTCGATTTGAGGTTGAAATTTGATGAAATACACATATTTGGACTCGTATTGGAATAGGTGTTCAGAATTTGTGTGTTTGGTTGGATTCCGGGGTGCAGGCTCGGGGTTGACTTTTTGGGTTGAATTATTTATTTAAATTATAAATTTTAGACTTATCTTTTGGAACTGTTTCCTATGGCTTTTATTGATTAAATTAAGTTATTTCGGCTAGATTCGAGCCGTTCAGAGACTAATTCACGTGGGAAAGGCTTATTATAGGAGAGATTTAGCTTGATTGAGGTAAGTGTCTTACGTAAAATTGGTTGAGGAACTAGTTGCTTGAGTTTTTTACGATAGATATGTGCTAGGGGGTGGCGCACATGTGTGGAGCTAAGCCTATGTGCGTGCATCAGGGAGTTTTCTAGGCTCAGGATAGTGCTTAGGCTAAGATATGCCTTGAATTGATTGCCAAGATTCATGTTGTGATGTTTCTCTTATTTGTACCACTATTGTGAGATATTGAGCCATGTTGGAAGTTTCATAGATGTTAATCTCCTGATTAAATCTGCTAGTTACTATTTTGTGGGTATTTACCTGATTTGAGCTATGATATCACACTCGCACATGCATACACCTTAGCATGTCTCTTATGCCAGACCAGAAGTATAAAATTTGATTATCTTTGATCATGTACATATATTCTTGTATATATGCATTATGTGTGATATGGATTGGACTAGTAACTTGTGACCACGCTGAGCGAATTGTGATATTGTGCGTGTGACCACGCTGGATGGATTGTGATATTGTGCTTGTGACATGCAGATTTTGATATAGCGCGTGTGACCATGCTGAGCAGATTATGATATTGTGCATGTGACCATGCTGGGCGAAATGTGTTATTATGCCTTTGGCCACGCATGACAGATCCGTGATATTGATCATGTGACCATAACATGCGGATTATGATATTGCGCATGTGACCACGAAGGGCGGATTATGACTATTGCATGTTACTACACCGTGCAATGTGTGGATATGGATACATCCCCTTATGGTCACCCTCTCATGTGCCTTCTTTATGGTGAACACGCGGATTGAGGATAACTAATCAGTGGTTTGGTAGTGTTATGGAAATTGTGAGGAAAACCTGGCTAGTGTTTGGTTTTGGTTGTTGCATTTAATCTTTACTTGCGACGTCCTTGACTGCTATCTGTTTTATTTGCATATCTTCTTTATATGTTGGATTTTTGACNGCTCGGGGTTGACTTTTTGGGTTGAATTATTTATTTAAATTATAAATTTTAGACTTATCTTTTGGAACTGTTTCCTATGGCTTTTATTGATTAAATTAAGTTATTTTGGCTAGATTCGAGCCGTTCAGAGACTAATTCACGTGGGAAAGGCTTATTATATNTGATTTATAAATATATCCAGTGTGATTCGAGTTCTATATACTCATGTGTTGAAATTCTACATTGTCATTTCTGGGGGAGAGTATTGCAAGAGTAAATGGTGTGTTGACTGTTTATGATTTTTCATGTGTGTTTCTATTGTTGGTTGGTATACTTCATTCTCTGGGAAGAAACCATTTGTGTTTGAAGTTTCCATTTCAAATGTATTTGAAGTATATGATTTTTAAAATATCCTATATGTTGATACTTGATGGTGATCTTTGAAATTGAAAGAGGTGAAATTGTGGAATATGAAATACGGCCATCGTGCCAGGAATAAAAAATCTTATGAATGGCCTAATGAGCCAAGGAAATATTTTTGTTGTGAATGACTAGAAATACTAATGAGAATTCATACAATGTGAAATATGTTGAGGTGAGTACAATTGTATTTATGATATTTCTGTTTGCGAATCAAATCAAAACTATTTTTGGGAGCATCATTAGCAATACCGAGGAAGGGTGGGTCATAAGGCCCACACCT
>AWOL01S0010495.1:14523-28713 GCA_000715115.1 Nicotiana otophora | reverse complement strand
AATCTTGTGAATGGCCTAATGAGCCAAGGAAATATTTTTGTTGTGAATGACTGGAAATACTAATGAGAATTCATACAATGTGAAATATGTTGAGGTGAGTACAATTGTATTTATGATATTTATGTTTGCGNCTCCCAACCAAAATTATATATGAAGTTTGTATTTTGGAAATTATTATGTTTTAACTGGACGTTTGGATATTGTTGATTGTGACTTGCTGTTTTTATGTGTTGCCTTTTCTTATATGGGTATTTCATTTTGAAAGAGGATTTTTAGCTATACATACTAGTGTTATTCGACAGTACTAACATCCCTTTTGTCGGGGGCGTTGCATCTTTAATGGATACATGTGGTTCTTCAGTAGGCGGTATTGATCAGTGATAGCAGTACACTCTTTTCAGCTGATTTGGTGAGCCCCACTTCATTCTGGGGTCATGTATCTTTTGCTTCTCATGTACAGTGTTTTGAGGTATAGCTGGGGCCTTATTACCGGCATTTTCATATTACTCTTCTATTCTATTTAGAGGCTCCGTAGACAGGTTGTGGATTATGGTTGATGTTGGGAATTGAACTAGAAATGTTGGAAATTATGAATGAAGCTACTAATGTGAATGAAAAGGAAGTTGCTAATAAAATCTTTTCAGTGATTGATTAATGGAGTACATCTCCTCTTTATTCATGGATGAGTTTGGGTAGAAGTAAGTCTAATAGGCTTGCTCGGCCGGGTTCTCTCGGTTGAGCGCTTGTCGCGCTCCCTGAGTTTGGGGCGTGACAAACATGGTATCAGAGCCTAAGGTTTTAAAGTGTCCTAAGATGTCTCTGAGCCTTGTCTAGTAGAGTCCTTCTTATCGGTGTGTTGTCGACCACATCTATAATGAGGAGGCTACTTGGACATTTAGGAATTTAACACTTCTTTGATACTCCAGATCGTGCGATAGAGCTCAAGATAGGAAGCTAATTTCCTCGTTATGTCTCATGACATTTTTCAGATGAGTAATCCACGAGTTAAAAACAACAAGGAGGGAATGACCGCTCCATTGAATTTGGGGGAGATTACACAGAAGTTTGTTGGGAGAATGCGTCGAGCCGTGGAGGGGTTGGAAGAACTTGTTGCTAAGGGAAGTGGCTTTATTCCTACCACTGTCACTGCACCATCGGATCGTGTGGTGGGAGAATCTAAGAAACGAAAAAGGGTTGTTGGTGCTAATGAACCAGATTGTGTGATTTGCAAGAAGCGACACTTGGGAACATGTTGGATAACCCTTGAAATATGTTATGGCTATGGAAAGAGGGGGAACAAGAAGAATAAATGCCCTAGGTTGGGTACACCCATCCAGTTATGTCCGCCATGCGGAGAGGAACATTTGGCGTCGTGTTGTGAGTATGCTCAGTAGCGCGTTAGAGGTGGTATCTTTGGGNCAATTCCAAAGGCCCACATAGCAATCCGGTGCTGGAATTGTTAATCCCGCATTGGAAGCTTGGAGGAAGGATAAGGGGTATGCTTATGATGTATGCAAAAAGGGTAAATATCAGGTCAGTGAGACGAGTCAGTTCAGCGGACCTCATCCCCGTTGTGTGAAGTGTGAGAGATGCCATCCAGGAGTGTGTCACTATGGTACAAAAGTATGCTACAAGTGTGATATGACGAGCCACTTTCAAAGAGATTATTATTTGTGTCTCCAGAGCATGGGAAAGGGTATGGCACATCCAGCTAGTTCTGTAGCTACTACATCCACAACGCCTCCCCCAGCTAGAGGCACTATAATGCCTGCAGGGCGTGGAACAGCTAGGGGTGGTATTCAGAGCTCGGGAGGGCCCAACAGGTTTTATGCTATGAGGAGACGTCAAAAGTTTGAGGCTTCTCCAGATGCGGTTACAAGTATATTGACTGTCCGATCTCATGATGTGTATGCGCTTATTGATACCGGTTCCTCTTTGTCATATGTCATCTCTTATGTTACTATGGAAGTTGGGATAGAACCGAAACAACTTTATGAGTCGTTCTCTGTGTCTACTCTTAGAACGAGGCACAATATTCGTGAAGCCTCTTTATCACAATTCCTTATATTTACAACCTCTTGAGAAATTAAGTTCCATAATGGGTTCCTTGAATTGCATTATAGCCCTAGGTTAATACTTCCCACTGCTTCCCTAAATTCTCAACAAGGGACAATACCTGATGAATTTCGTATAGAACCTTTTGATTCAAATGGATAACATCTGCTCATTTGTGCCTATACATGCATCACCATAATATTTACCTATGCGGTATCATATCCAATGGAAAGCAGCCTAGTGTTGAGATCCTTTTTGTGTCAATATTTTCCTCTCTGGTATATGTGACTTCTATGGTTGGAACAATTATTCTACTCCTTTATGAATAGTATCATGAATCCTTTTCATTGTCTAGTAACATGAGAGTATATCTTAGCACCTATCATGTGTGTACATGCCAATTGAAAGGGGCCACTTATCCGCATAAAGTTTCTGAGCAACTTGAGATTTATCACAAATTCGTCACAGGGAGGTCTTGTTGTTTACCCATCTTAGTATGACTTTTATGTCCACCTAGATCATGACTCAGTGAGTAAATCACCTTGTTCCCAATATTGTGGTTGCCCGTGAATTGGCCTGATATGTCAACTTGAGAGTTGTTATGGCAAAAACATGTCTAGCTCACGGCAAAGTGTTCATTCTCTCTAACTAATACATGATTTCATCCAACATTAAGATGTCCTAGTTACATGATTCCACTTGTGTGAGATTGAAAGTCGAGCAGCCTTATGATGAGCATATTGAATTGAAAGACAAACTCGTCGTATCTCTAGTCCTCTCACATAGGATCAAATATTGGCAAAGGTTAAACTGTGGGAATGATAATAATCTCACACGTGTTCAACTTCTTTTCATCCTCGTAAGCTTGTGGCATAGATTCCTTGTGCTTGTTACTGTTAAGAGTGTAATTCAATTTTGTGTATCTTGAAACCCATATCATATTCAGGGTGCTAGAATATTCTCATTTTGAGTTAAACTGATTTTCCCTACATTCCAAGAGCCGACTAGTGTCACATAAGTACTATCTCTCTTTGAGGCCTACTATTGCCAAACAAGGCACGTATGGAATGAAACAATTGTTGTTGTCCTTTTCCTAGCTCATAGTATTCCAAGAATAACTGACGCTAATGTCTTTATCCTCCAGACCATGCCTCCCATATGTCACATATCTAAAATAACTCATTTATTTAAATCTCCTAATCATGAACATGATCCTTACATTATCTATGCCTACTAGGAAACTCTATGACTCGTTTGTTGAACCGATGGTGTCACCACAACGAATCTCCATGACAGCGCTATTGGTAGTGACCTTCATGTCTCTTAGGATATCACCTCCTGAAATGCCGTGCTCAGCACGTTGATGGATTCTTGAATATTTCCAGCAAAATCTCGAACCTCATTGTTCCTGTTTGTAGCAAATCTATCGAGTATTGTAGGTTCAGGCATGTCAAACAAGAAGCATCACCCCGTGATCAAATATATGAGATAGGAAATTTTATGGTCATAGACAAGCTAGCACATCTTAGAGAAATTGTTGGAGGTTGCCAAAGGTTTAGTTTGGGTTGTTCGGCGTGGAGATTTAGAGTTGAAGTAAGTGAATGGGTTATTCTAAATATTTTTTGCATGAGGATGCTATGTGAATTATTAATAAAGGTAAAGTATGTGAAGTCACATTAGGCCTTATGGAATTTTGAAAGGAAATAGGCTAAACTATGAGTATGATGTTTCCCTATTATTGTTTTTCGTGTACCCGATGTTTCATTTGTCTATGTCTAATAAGGTGAAGATAAGGGATAATGGGATTGTGAGGAGCAACTATTTGCTATCCTTGTTAGAAAAGTCCTGGAGTTGAGATTGTCTCCGTTAATGTGTTATGGCGAAGTCTGTAATTCGAGGAGACCACATGGAGGGGCAAAAGTGTTAAGGAAATAAATGTTCCCACTTGAGTGTATAGTTAAATGATTGTGATTTGAAAGGTACTTCTGTGTGTTATGATTTAAATATGTGCAGCTCATGTCCAGATACCACTCTTGATAGTATAATGCCTGTAATGATGAGATTAGTGACGTTATTATACATGGTGATGCTTTGTCAAGTTGCGGATGTGTTGTTAGGAATTGTTTTGGTGTTACTCTGGTAGGTGGATAGGCCCAGTTACAGGGGAGACTCTAGCGAAATTATTTTTGGAAATATAGGGAGTTAGCCAAATTTTGAAACTACTGGTGTGTGTGAACCAACAGTTGAACCACATTGAATGCTAATGACGGATTTTGACCCTCATTCGAGGACGAATGATCCTAAGAGGGGAAGAATGTAACACCCCAGAAAATTTTGAAGTATTTCAGTGTAAAGCCGAGTAAATTTCACAAGTGAATTCAAGGTTTCGTGGTGCCGGAGTAGGCTTACGTGTTTGAAGATGGTATAAGATCTTCGTGGCGAGCTTACGAGCCGCGGTTCAGACCTTTTGGGTTGAACAATGCACCAAAAAGTAAAGGAAACTTTTTGGCGGAAAAGCGCGTTTATGCGGCCCATTATGTGGCCGCATAATCACTCTGCGGACCGCATAGTGGCCGCATAATCACTCTGCGGACCGCATAGTGGCCGCAGAGTGAAGCAGTAAGTTTGGCCAACTTGAGGTCCGTTTTGCGGTCGATTATGCAACCGCATAATCGATATGCGGACCGCATAGCGTTCGCATAATCCCTCTTGGGTTTTTGCGGAGAGAGTTCTGCGGTGCATTATGCGACCGCAGAACGAGTATGCGGACCGCATACTGGTCGCATACCTGGGCTGAAAGTTCAGGCCCCTGAGGACCATTTCTGCGGTCACTTTGCGGACCGCATAACCATTATGCGGTCGCATATGCGACCGTAGACCTGTGTCAGGGCACCATTTTTCTTAATATAAAACCCGACCCTCATTCCGTTAAAACACCCATTTAGCCCATTTTGAAGATCATTTCTCATATTTCTAGTGTGAGAGAGAGAGGGTTCTAGAGGGAGGGCCTAATTCCCACCAATTAATCTTTAACCATCACTCAAAGCTTGTAAATATTCAAGTAGAGCACCAAATTCTTCATCCAAAAAGGTAAGACTTCATCACCCCAGTTCTTAATTTCAAACATAGCTATAATGGGGTATTAATAAGATGGTCCATGGGTGTAAGGGTTGTTTATCTTGCATGCATGTGATAAAGAGTGTGAGAAAAATAAAAAGTGAACTAGAACCATGAATGTTTTCCTAATTTTCGGTTCAATTTGTATATTGCTAAAATAGATTGAGGTTGCTAACAGTTCCGGAAAACTGTAGAGTCTAAAGAAGCGTGATTGAGGTATGTTGGCTAAGCTTTCTCTCTTGGAATTGAATTCCATAATGTTTCTGTATGTTTGAAATGGGTTACGTATTAAAAGGTTATGGCTTCGAGTCGTGTTTCAATAAAAGATAGAATTGTCTAAAAGCTTTTGTACTAAATTCATGCCCATTAGTGGCTGCTTTAACTAATGCTTTGATTTATAAATATATCCAGTGTGATTCGAGTTCTATATACTCATGTGTTGAAATTGTACATTGTCATTTCTGGGGGAGAGTATTGCAAGAGTAAATGGTGTATTGACTGTTTATGATTTTTCATGTGTGTTTCTATTGTTGGTTGGTATGCCTCATTCTTTGGGAAGAAACCATTTGTGTTTGAAGTTTCCATTTCAAATGGATTTGAAGTATATGATTTTTAAAATATCCTATATGTTGATACTTGATGGTGATCTTTGAAATTGAAAGAGGTGAAAGTGTGGAATATGAAATACGGCCATTGTGCCAGGAATAAAGAATCTTGTGAATGGCCTAATGAGCCAAGGAAATATTGTCGTTGTGAATGACTGGAAATACTAATGAGAATTCATACAATGTGAAAGATGTTGAGGTGAGTACAATTGTATTTATGATATTTCTGTTTGCAAATCAAATCAAAACTATTTTTGGGAGCATCATTAGCAATACCGAGGAAGGGTGGGTCATAAGGCCCACACCTGAAACTACATGTGCCGGTGCAGGAGTGGATTGTGATATTATTCTCCTTAATTGGGATAAAACTAGAACCTTTGTGGATCGGAAAAGTCAACCCGCACGGCATATGTGGGAAGGCGGCCTAGCTGATCGGGTGGAGATCATACACCATATTACGTATATGGTTGTACTACTCTTGGTAACAATTTCGCATTACATGTCAAACCACATTGTTCATAGGGAGATGGCCTAGCCTATCGGGCGTGATCGGACTCTGTGCTAACAAAGACGGTGGTATATCGGTGCTAATGATCTCCCAACCAAAATTATATATGAAGTTTGTATTTTGGAAACTATTATGTTTTAAATGGACGTTTGGATATTGTTGATTGTGACTTGCTATTTTTATGTGTTGCCTTTCTTATATGGGCATTTTATTTTGAAAGAGGATTTTTAGCTATACATACTAGTGATATTCGACAGTACTAACGTCCCTTTTGTCGGGGGCGCTGCATCTTTAATGGATGCAGGTGGTTCTTCAGCAGGCGACATTGATCAATGATAGTAGTACACTCTTTTCAGCTGATTTGGTGAGCCCCACTTCATTCTGTGGTCATANGTCACAGGTTCAATATCACAATGGAAGTAGATATTACAATAATACATGTGCATGATCAATGAATGTCAAGTTTCATACTCCTAAACTGGTTTAAGCGGTATGCTATGGTGTATGCTTTTGCAAGTGTACTATTACCCTCCAATGCAACAGGTAATATCTCAGACATCGAGTAAGGCACATAACATAGACAAGGAAAATCACACTATCTCACGAATATCATCAACATTGCGCCCCCAGGCCAACACATATCAACCCTGACATATNTGATGTTAGGAATTGAACTAGAAATGTTGGTACTTGGAAATTATGTTTTTCATTAATTCTATAAACTTGTAATGTTTTAAAAATTATGAATGAAGCTACTAATGAGAATGAAAAGGAAGTTGTTAATAAAATATTTTTAGTGATTTATTAATGGAGTACATCTCCTCTTTATTCATGGATTAGTTTGGGTAGAAGTAAGTCTAATAGGCTTGCTCGGCCGTGTTCTCTCGGTTGAGCGCCGGTCGCGCTCCCTGAGTTTGGGGCGTGACAAAAGGTACTTGTCTAGCCCTTTCAATGTCCAAGTCGAAGGAATGTGAACAATTGCTAATTTAGTTAGTGGTGTCGGAAGTTGCGGTGACGGATGTCTTGGTTCGGGAGGAAGAAGGCATGCAATTTCCTGTTCATTATATTTGTAAAATTTTATCGGGATCGGAGACGCGTTATCCTCACTAGGAAAAGTTGGCTCTAGCTCTCATAGTGGCCTCTCGAAAGCTTAGACCCTACTTTTAGTGTCACCCAATATCCGTTGTGACGACTGTCACGTCCCAAAATTCCCCCTTAGGCGTCCTGATGGCACCTAGTCTCTAAGACAATGTAAGCCGATTACTTACAACAGTTAAACCAGTTAAACATGATATCTTAAAACGGAGTTTAATATAAATCCGAAATAAATATGACACAAGCCTACGCGGCAATAATCGCAACAATTCTCCCAAGACTAGGTAGTACAGAGTCACGAACTCTAGATGAATACATAGGAATATCTCAAAAACTAAATACAATATTGTTCGAATAATGAATTAACAGTACAATTAAAAGGAAAAAGACTCCAAGGGGCTGCGACGACCAAGCAACTCTACCTTAAATCAAACGATCAAGAAGCTCACTCTGCCTGAGTCCGTTATCTCCAATACCTAGATCTGCACAAAAATGTGTAGAAGTGTAGTATGAGTACACCACCGTCGGTACCTAGTAAGTAGCAAGACTAATCTCGGTAGAGTAGTGACGAGGTACAAGTCAAGACACCTACTAGTCATAATAACATATGCAGTATATAAGTATAAAGCTAATAGTGGAAGCAAGAATCAGTAAATGGCAACAAAGAATAAACATGTGATAAAAACAGTAAAGTAATTAGAACACCATTAAAGTACTAGTGAAACCAAACAAGGAAAACAAGTGACAACAGAGTAAGCAATCCGTTCTAGCACAAGTTTCACAACAAAATTACTCCGAGATACCTCATCTCAAAATCACAAGTCACGAGTCCCAAATCACAAATCATATGATCATGGCACCTCGTGCCCCCCATTATTAATCACAACCAAACGAAGATCTCATTTGCTGATATGTCAATCCGTCCGGCATGGTCACAAGCTCACTATCACAATCCGCTCGACGTGGTCACAGGTTCAATATCACAATGGAAGTAGATATTACAATAATACATGTGCATGATCAATGAATGTCAAGTTTCATACTCCTAAACTGGTTTAAGCGGTATGCTATGGTGTATGCTTTTGCAAGTGTACTATTACCCTCCAATGCAACAGGTAATATCTCAGACATCGAGTAAGGCACATAACATAGACAAGGAAAATCACACTATCTTACGAATATCATCAACATTGCGCCCCCAGGCCAACACATATCAACCCTGACATATCCATCCATGTCTCTCCATATTGACAATATCATAATAGCCACCCTTATCACTTCGCCCAGATAATACATCACAATAGCCACCCGTACTACTCTACATAATAGATACCCTTATCACTCTGCCCGGACAATAAATCACAATAGCCACCCGTATTACTCTGCCCAGACAATAAATCACGATAGCCACTTGTATCACTCTACATAATCAACAACAGTGAGATGCCAGCCTTATGCTCTGCATTGCGACAATCAACCCACATACAAATCGACATGTGCTAACATCACCACAACACGACATATCAATTCGTACCTTAAGTGCCCATAGTCCGCAACCTTTTCAAAACAACAATACCGATGTCACCAAAACATATAGCACACAGCTCAACCACGATGTGAACAAGAATCTCAATGACAACAGAATAAAATGTAAAATAACTCAACAGTGAAGGATACTCAATAAAACAACAACTTCACCCAAACGGGTTAATAACTCTCAATAAGTCCAACTTCCATTACTTGTTTATGAATGAACTTAGCAATGAAAGGCATGAAGTATGCTAACAACTTCAATTGAATACATATAAGAGTAATTCAACAACGATGGATAGAACATGTACTAAAAACTTGGGTTAAAGCATAATAAACTTGACAATGAAAGATATAATATTTGGTTGACGACCAATTTTGACCCTCCTTTTTAAAATTAATTTACTTATACTTAATAATTTATAATAGATATGTTGAAAATATTTTCTTATTAATAATACCTAATTTTATAAATTAGGTAACTAATGGAGTTAAATAAATAATTTAGTCTTGTATAATTACAAATATATTACTCTTACTTTTTTTGAAACTATTAAAATTTCTTTTATATTCATTACATAAGTTTATTGGCCTAATATTTCAAACTAATTCGCAATTAGTGTCACAACTAGGAAAATAAGATATTTAATAATTAATTAACTAATTACACTAATTTAATTTTTTTAACTAATTACACTAATTACTAGTGTATTTGATGATTATAATTTTTACTATATTTTATTGATATTAATTAATTCTATTTAAATTATTTCTAAAAAAAGGCTAAAGACTAAATAGGCTATAATTAATTCCACAATTAAACACGAAATGGCTATTTGTTAAATTAACGTTAGCCCGGTACCCTAGCCCAGTCCAAACCTGACCCAGTCTAATCCCCTCCTCTATTCCACCATTGCAATCTATGCCACCTTACCCGACCCAATTAAATCGTGCCATGTCACCCCTTCACCGTATTAGCAAAGGAAGAACATTTAATTTGAGTGGTCCGTCCATTTGATAAACGACCCACGTTTTACCTCATATTTTTCTTTCAATTTAAACACATATTCGAATTTAATCTCAACCGTCAAACCTAGAGATCCAATAGTCCATATATTTCATTATTTTATAACTTCAAAGCCTGAATTATCAGGGTCGTTGATCTAAAGATCCAACGACCTAGATTACTCCCACCCGTTTATACTTAGAGACGGCCCAATCCCTACCCAAACTCTAAATCATTTTCTCTTTGACTCGGCCACCTCCCTTTCCTCTTTCTCTCTCTATTCTTTCAACTGCCACAGACAAATCAATCACAAACTATGCACAAATTCGTGCAAGGTCATGAATCAACCAGTAAATCATCCTTATTGCCCCTATGATTGCGAATCCTGCTATTTCATTCCTATTTCATCAATATGATTCAAAATCCCCAAAATTTGAAACCCTAGCTAATAGACGATATTTAAAATCGTCTGTAACACTACTATGATCATTCAAATTTGTGGCATGCATGACCATCCCTTTAGCATTATCATCATTATTCTTGGTCCAGAGGTCAATCGAACAACCTCTAGACATTGGGCCTTTATTGGATGGATCATTACTTCAACGGCCAGCTTCCCTATCTCAGGTAAAAACTATCACTGCTCTTACCTCAGTTCTTCTCTAATTTCACTCGATGTTGCTTGCATCATCAACTTTTCGTCATCTTCCACTATTATTTTGAATCTGTTGAAACATAAGGCATTGAATGCCATTATAAAATAATGCCTTCAATGCTCTTACCTATACGACCTAACTACAGAAGTATCATTAACTACACTTAAAGTTCTAAGTAGCAAAATAAAATCTAGGGTTCCTAACTGTATTTTGATTTCTTTCCTCTTTCTGGTTCCGAGCTTAGCTGATTGGGTTTTGAATTTTGATTCTTAAATGGCTAAGAAAAATCCTCACTTTGTTTGCTGCTCAAAGGAAGGTTAGTGAGCTTTGACACTTCCTCTCTTTCAATCATTTAATTATAATCATGCTTATTCTGTTATTTTTCTATTAATTAACTCTACTTTTGATATGTTATAATTAGTTATATCTGTCTTAATGTATTTGTCATTAGTTTATGATTTATTATTAAACTTTGGAGTTGTATGTTTCCTTAACAATCTGAAAATAAAACCATGTACTAGTCGACTACTCTTGTAATCCCAATGAATATGTCTTTGAGTTGAGTAGTCTATGTGCTGCTGAGTTTCTGTAATTAACCATGAACTTTAATTATCCTATATACATGTCTTGACTTTAGACCACCCTGATATTATACTACGGCCTTTATGTCTGCTACACTAATTTGCCTTGGTGTTATTTATGAACCTTTAATGATGAAAACAAGACTGTCATCTTAGTTTGGGTATATAAGCTTATGTCATTTGAGTTAATTTCTTCCTTCTAATATGCTTTTGTAATTCTGTAGTAATTTAATGAGAAGTATAAATGGTTTCTCTCAATATTCATAACTGCTGGATCCCATATGTGAGTCTCACTGCATAAAACAATGCTCTAAAGTAATTAGATTAAGCTCTATTGAACTTCTACAATTATTCTTGTATTCATCTTGTCTGTTGTTACTCACTTAGCTTAAGTTATGCCTTAGGGATTGGACTAAAATTGCATTTGCTATGACTGAGCATTGTGTGTTATGTTGGTAGGCTGAACAGAACTTCACCATGTTTAAATCATCACCCTTAACCTGTACAGTTAAACCAGGTCTACGTAATATAAAAATTTTATTGTTCTGAACTTCTATAATGACACTATTAGTCTAATTCCATGATGTTAGATACTTCACTGTGTTTGTAATATTGTAATCCTGTAAGAATGTCTCATCACTCATGTGTATTTGAATGCTATCTATTGGGAGTTTTGCACTCATCCTTGTATTAAAAAGAGCTCTGCTTACCCTTTATGCTCATACTTGTACCTCCATTATCACTGAGCCTCACTAAGCTTACATAGGTTAACTATGATTGACATGTGAACATAAAGGAAGCTATTGATGTTACCTACCATGCCTGAATATAGTAGCATGCTTTAACTCTTAATGAAGTTGGTATGAACATGAGATCGAGAGCTTTAGAAGAAAGTAATCATGCCATATTCTTAGGATGAAACTAACCTGTTAATTTGCATAAGCATCTCTTCTAACACACTTTAGAGCTTCCAAATGAATTTTTTAACTTAGGCATCTTACAGGAGTTAAGGCCTAGTATATGGACAAACTTTTGGTTAATTTAAACATAGGCTATCAAAATGATGTGATCATCACCGGGAACTTCTTTAAACTTGAACTGTGTATCTTTCCTACTATTTAAGTTACATGACTTAGTTGTTTGCGTTTTTCAAAGTGATATGCTGATGTTCTTTTCCTCTATGTGCACTTGTGATTGGTTTCTTTGAGCATACCTAAACATGTTTAAGATACTCACAATGTATCATATACTTGTGTTTGGATTGTGGCTACACGAGTGTGATTGGTTGTCTCATAATCATGATGATATTCTGTATAATTGTTATGAGAAATGTGCATATCCCTGTGTTGTTGTTACTGTTGTATTGAAATTTATACCGAGTGCCTCATTAGCACCCAAACCTATATGGAGTAGTAAGTGCGAGTGTTTAAGGTTTCTTAGGAGTAAAGTTTAGTTTGTGGTTAAGATACTCTCCTATACACAAGCACTGCTTGGGTCCCTGATACCCTTGTAAACTTTGAAGTGCTAGGGATCCAAAGATGTCTTGGCCATGTATGAGATTGTACCTTAAGACCTTAATCATTGACCTTTGCTAATATCTTTAGGGTTAGTGTTAAATGACATAAAAGTCTTCACTTTAATTTTCTTTGCTCTGTTTGACTTTACATTAGTTTATTTGCATTCCTAATTACTAATGCTTGTTATAGTTCTGTCTTGGGCCTTGTATTGATATTACTTGTGTTTGTGTGTTATATTGGACCATGTATCTAATGTCTTTCTTTTTCTTTAGAAATGTGACCGAACTGGGCCTGTTGAGTTCTCAAGAACCCAGGCCCAAGTTCTTGCTTGAATATGGAGTCGTTGAAACTGCTGCCATTTGTTCGTTGTCCACTGGGCCTAACTTGCTTCAGGCCCAAACCATTAGTCCATTTCCTTTCCTTTATAGCTCTTATAAGTTTGCTGCTATTTTTTATGCGTATAACACTTATAATATTTGAATGAGTGTTTCTCTTATTTCTTTGAGTTACTTTAACAACCTAGGCAAGCCTAAAACTATAAGTAAATATAAAAGTACTAGACCTTTAGTAGTTAAATAACTTTAAATTGTTTAAATCTCTATTATCTAGTCCTCACCCTCATATACTATCTGTTTTTTTTTCATGAATTTCTCTAAGTGCAAAACAGATTTGGAAGGTTGACAATCTCTCTTTCTAAAAACCAAAATCAGAAAATGATTTCCAAGTCGGGCTTTCTACAAACCAAATGAACAATGCTGCATATCAAAGATCCTCAAACGCTTTTTCTCCAGAACTTGAGTGTAAGATTTGAAATCAATTTTTAAGGTATATCTAAACCCATTTCCTTAGTAGTCCTTACTTTATACAGATAGCCACCTTATTTCGGAAGTCAAATATTTAAAACATAATCCCATTTTACAAAATTAGTAAGTATAAATATTATAAACCCGCTTTTTAACACTCTTTCAATTGTATAGACATTCCAAAAAAAATTCTTTTAAATAAAACCTACACTCTCTTTTCAAAGTAGGGGTGGCATGTGGGCCGAGCCCGGTCCTAAGTGGGCTTCGCGAGCCCGATCCTTGGCGGGCCGGTCCTAAGCGGTCTCGGGCTTCGCGGGCTTCTCGTTGGAACCAGTCCGGGACCACGAACTAGCGGTTCCGTATTAAGTGGACCGGTCCCAGGCCTAAGCGGGCCCAAGTGGGCCCAACGAAAACTTTTTATTTTTTAAATTATTTTTATACAAGTTAGAGAAAAAAAATGGTAATAAAAATATCTAAGGAAATTCCTAGTAAATTATATTATAGAATTGTCAGCTAAAATTTTTAATTCAAATTTAAAGACAAAAATATTGTAAAGAGATATTCAAAGCAATGCGTTATAATATATATACTATACTATACTATATATACATCTTAAAATATATAAGCTATATTCGATTTACTATATATACATCTTAAGATTTATACATTAATATTCGATTTATATACTATATATACATCTTAAGATATATATATATA
>AWOL01S0010493.1:26960-61285 GCA_000715115.1 Nicotiana otophora | reverse complement strand
TATATATATATTTGAAGTTACTAGGTACTGATGACCCCCTACACGGGATAGGTCTGCATGTGCTCGCAGCGTATATTTGATTTATGAGTTAAAGAATCGTTTGTTTGGTAGGATAATAATCTTGGAAGTAGGTGCGGGATTATATTTATCCCGCGTGTAGTTGAATTATTAAATCCAAAATTAGCAATCCCATAATAATAAGTTTATACCACAAATTGTGATATTATTCTATCCTACATTGAGGATGGAATAATAATTCACGGATTACTTAATCCGGATAAGTAATCCGAATATAAAATACTACAATCACAAAAATGCCCTTTTTCAAGGCTCTTTCCCTTGAGTCCTTTAAAAAATTTAAGGTTAAAATTAAAAATAAAAATTGATTCTACCTTATCTCGTATACACCAAACACGTATTTTATATTATACCCATATGTCTCATTTTTAGTCCAACGAACCAAACATCTTCTAATAAAATTATATTCACTAAATAATTCTGTAACTATCAAATTGTCATATTATAATTGTGTCATCACGAATAACTTATTCCCCTATCAAACAACCTTTAGAGTTTGAGCCCTGTTAAAAGTAAGGAAGAATTATAGCTAGTGTTGCTTGGCCCAAGAGCCCAACCTAAAATGGCCTAGGTAGGTTTGAAGTCCTTACGCGTTTGGCCCAGGTTGTATAAAATTTGAAAGAAACTTTTCAGCCTTTAGCTCGTTATTAAAGACACACTTCTAAGTTTTTTTTTTCTTTTCTTCTTTCTTCTTTCCTATAATACTCAATCTCTCTCCACTTGCCTCTCTTCCTTTCTCTCTACAAATTACAGAATTTTTTTGTACACTCATGTTAATTGCTTTTGAGCACAAGGGCTTTTTAATTCTCTCTTTTTGTGTCAATTAGGCTTCAAAATTTGAGCTAATTGACGAAAAGAGGTTAGGGAACCATAATAAATTTGGTTTATCAGTCCAAAAAATATTAGATCTGGCATAAAACTATCACATCTTGCCTAAAAGAGCATCTCCAACGACCTCGTCTCGTATTTTCTTATTTTTCTCAGTTTTTGTATCATCCTTTGGTACTAATGAAGCCCAAATTTGAATGCCAAAACCTCGTCAGAAAAATTCAACACCACCAACCACCCAAAACTACAATGTAGTGATGAACAGAAGGTGTTTTCTAGTGTAAATGTTGTATGGTAATATTTATACACACTTATACAATATTGTATAAAGATGTATAAGTGTGTATATGTGCGTACGATGTTATACAAATTATCTATGTTTTTTAATGTATAAGTGTGTATATACATTGTATGTGTATAATAGGCATCCATGGAAGTTTGACACTTTCTTCTCTTTTTCTTCTTTGTCTTGTTTTTCTGGTATACATTAGTAGAGATTGTATATACAAATTTATACAAAGTTATACATAGTTATACATGTAATGCACATGTGCAGCTAAGTCTAAAATTGAAAATTTCATATGTTCAATTTTTATTTTTTCTCGAACAATCTACGTATAAATCGACTTTCCGTGTTGATTTATCTCCCAAATCATGTGCAATCATTTTTTCAAAATTTATTTTTACTTCTGCTATTTGAAACTTGGAAAAGAAGAAAATTTAAGATTCTCGAGTTGCATTATATATTAATGTTTTTTTTTTTTAGATGGAATAGGGATATATACAAACTTGGGGAAGAACAATAAAAAAATCACCCAATTTTCGTGCTTGAAGATTTGTTGAATAAAAAAATAATAAGAAAAATGCTAATCTTTGTTCATAGTGGTTGCAGACTTCTATACTGCCTATTAGGTAAAGGGTTCAAGGCTAGGTAACAGTGACAACAAACAACAACAAATGAGGTATTTTCATAATTAAAAAAATTATTAATTTTTCGAACTTTGGCCTATTGTTAATGGGCTACATATTTGCAAAGTTGTAACTAGGTTATTATGTTGCACTATATGTGGGTGGACTATATTTTTGTGTAATTCTCCCCTTTTTACCATAATATCATAAATTCAACCCATCTTAACTAATATCTTAACTATATTTTTGATCATGGGAAACAAGAAAAGGTTGCACAAGATTATGTAGAAGGAAAATAATTACATGCACATAAGCAATGCATTAAAACAATTAGTGTGTTTGTGTAGATTTTGTCATTTATAGTCATTTATATATGTCATAATTGATATAAATTCAGATCACAATTTACCGGTCAACTCCAATAAAGTAATTTCAATACATACATTTACATGAGCAATCTCTTGTATTATTTTCCCCAACGGTTACTTTCTTTTTCAAAAGACCTTATGTTATTCTATTTTGGGCGAAAAATATATACATTGTTTAATAGCATATTTGGTCAAGTTTTTTTCTTAGCCAAAAGTTGTTTTTTCAAAGTTAAGGCGTTTGGACAAGCTTTTTAAGGGGAAAAAAGTAATTTTAAGTAGAAACGGAAGCAGTTTTCGAGAAGTAGAAAAAAATAAATTTATCGAGAAACACTTTTGAGAAAAATATACTTAGAAGAACTTTTTAAAAATTTGACCAAATAATAATTGCTGCACAAAAGTGCTTTTTTAAATTGATTAGTCAAATATAAATTGATTTTTACCAAAAATATTTTTTTGAAAAATAATTTTAAAATACTTTTCAAAATAATTAGATTTTAGAAGCTTGGCCAAATAAGCTATAAATCTAGATAGAAACATAATAATAGCCCGTTTGGCCAAGCTTTTTGGGCCCAAAAGCACATTGAGATGTTTGGCCAAACTTTTAGAAGGAAAAAAAGTACTTTTGAGAAGAAGCAGAAACAGATTTTGAGAAGCAGAAAAATGTAGCTTCTCTCCAAAAGCACTTTTATGAGAAATACTTTTGAGAAAAATACGCTTAGAAACAGTTTTTAAAAACTTGGCCAAATATTAATTACTGCTAAAAAATAATTTTAAAATTAATTAGCCAAACATAAATTAATTATCGCCAAAAGTATTTTTCTGAATTTGTTTTGTTTTTGAAAAATACATTTCCCAAAATTAGGAGATTTTAGAAGTTTCGGCTTATAAGAAAAGAAGCGAGGGTAGAAACAGAAAAAATGAAAAAAAATCGGAACCCTCTGGAAGGTAAAAAGCCCTAAACCCGCTCCCCAAAATTCAATTTGTCCAGAACCCACGCTCTCCTCAGTCCTCTCTACTTGGCTAGGGTTTCGACACACAGTTCCCATTTTCCCACTCACTCTAAATCATCTCGATCTAGTAGTATTCCATCTAGGGTTTCGTCAATCTCGATCTGAAAATGGCATCTTCAGCGGCAGTTTCGGCACCCCGCACCGCTCCTTCATCTAAAACCGAGACGTTCGTCGACAATAAGCGTAAGGACGACATCCGCATGGCCAACATTGCCGCCGCACAGGCCGTAGCCAACGCCGTCCGTACAAGTCTCGGACCTAAAGGAATGGACAAGATGATCTCTACAGCAAACGGAGAAGTTATTATCACCAACGACGGAGCCACTATTTTGAACAAAATGGAGGTCCTTCAACCTGCCGCTAAGTTCCTCGTTGAGCTTTCCAAGTCACAAGACGTTGTCGCCGGTGACGGAACCACCACCGTCGTTGTTATCGCGGGTGCATTGCTCAAACAGTGCCTTTCTCTTCTCTCCGCCGGTATTCACCCAACTGTCATTTCCGATTCCTTGCACAAGGTATCTACGAAGGCTGTTGAGGTTCTCACAGCCATGGCCATTCCACTTGAGCTCACTGACCGTGATTCCCTCGTGAAATCAGCGAGCACGGCCCTTAACAGTAAGGTAGTATCGCAGTACTCTACTCTTTTAGCTCCTTTAGCTGTTGATTCTGTGCTTTCTGTTGTGGATCCTGCAAAACCTGAAGTCGTTGATCTAAGAGACATTAAAATTGTTAAGAAATTGGGTGGTACTGTTGATGATACAGAGTTGGTAAAAGGTTTAGTTTTTGACAAGAAGGTCAGTCATGCCTCGGGTGGTCTCACGCGTGTTGAGAAAGCTAAAATTGCTGTGATTCAGTTTCAAATTTCACCTCCAAAAACTGATATTGAGCAGAGCATAGTAGTTTCTGATTATACTCAGATGGATAGGATTTTGAAAGAAGAGAGGAATTACATTTTGGGCATGATTAAGAAGATTAAGGCTACTGGGTGTAACGTTTTGTTGATTCAGAAGAGTATTCTGAGGGACGCTGTGACTGAATTGTCTCTGCATTATTTGGCAAAGGCTAAGATTATGGTGATTAAAGATGTTGAGAGAGATGAGATTGAGTTCATTACCAAGACCTTAAATTGTCTGCCTATTGCCAATATTGATCATTTCAGGGCGGAGAAACTTGGATTTGCTGATTTGGTTGAGGAGATATCTCTTGGGGATGGTGGCAAGATCGTGAAGATCACAGGGATTCAGGACATGGGCAGGACCACTTCGGTGCTGGTTCGTGGGTCAAACCAATTGGTCCTTGATGAGGCAGAAAGGAGTTTGCATGATGCGTTGTGTGTTGTAAGATGTTTGGTGAGCAAGAGGTTTTTGATTGCAGGTGGAGGGGCACCTGAGATTGAGCTTTCTAGGCAGTTGGGTGCATGGGCAAAGGTTCTACAGGGAATGGAAGGGTATTGTGTGAGGTCATTTGCTGAAGCTCTCGAAGTCGTTCCGTATACTTTGGCTGAGAATGCTGGGTTGAACCCAATTGCGATTGTGACTGAGTTGAGGAACAGGCATGCACAGGGAGAAATCAACACGGGGATCAATGTGAGGAAGGGACAGATCACTAACATCTTGGAGGAGAATGTGGTGCAGCCATTGCTGGTGAGCACAAGTGCAATTAGCTTGGCCACTGAATGTGTGCGGATGATTTTGAAGATTGATGACATTGTTACGGTGAGGTAGAGTGATGTCATGTGAAGTTGCTGGAAAATTAGAGGATTGTTTTCTCATATCTTTCGTTTTTGATTTGTGTGCTTCAAGAATTAGTGGTTCTCTGGTTCTTTATTTCAGATTATATGCTGAACTTTGAATTTCAGTTTTGCTTAGCTATTTTTTACTTGCTGGGGTTCGTCATTTCATTTAATCTTAGTTTTGAGTGCATGACTGCTCTTCGTATGTCTTTGTTGGGAACATGATGCAGTATGTACATGTGGATCACTATCATTTATCAATATTAGTAATCAGATGCTCCTTAGTTTATGTATTTGGTTTTCCTCCAGCAATATGTGTGCCAATTAGTTGTCAAATGACACTTCCTGTTTAAATTTTGTCTTGACCACATGCTTCTTGCACTTTGTTGTCCTATGACCCACAAGAGAGTTTGCTATCTCTTTTAGATTTGTGTGTGCTGATGAATGTTCTCAGGCACTCTCTATGTATTTTCCCTTGGGCAAATTGTGGTTCTGGTTTGATATCAGGTGTTTATTGGTTAGAGGCACACCTTTCTTTTTCTCCTGTCCTCTGGGAAAATAGTATTAATTCATTCTAATGCCTAAAGTAGAGTAAATATTAGATATGATCTTTTTTCTTGCATGAATGAACAACATAAAGTTACAAAAGTTTGTTAAGGGTAAGGGCTCAAAAAGAGTGACGATGAAAGCCTTTTTCTGTTCATCTCCCGAGTTGGGGGTATTCTGTTTGTTGGGGTGGGGTGGGCGAGAGGAGTGGGCATGCCATGAGTAATGGCAGGGTGACAGAAGCTTATATACGAAGAGAGCAAATAGAAGAAATGCGAGTAAAGGAGGTTGAGAAAGATTGGTCAGTTTGGGCTACCTGGTTTGGCTGGGTCGCTCGAGTATTGTCACTCCTTGTAAAATAGGAGTATGAGTTGCTGATTTGTCTGTGTATGTGATACTCTATTTTGGTTTCATTCTTCTTTTTTTCTACCACTCTAGGCTCAATCGAAGTGTTATCTGCCCGATGACTAGATTGTTGGCTTATCTCACCAAACTGTTTGATCATTTTATTGTGTTCAAGAGCCAAGGTCTATTGTTTTTTATGAGGGAGCCAAGGTCTATTGTTTTTTGATGAGGGAGCCAAGGTCTATTGTTAAGGGGGCACCAGATCTTTCTAGGAAGAATACCTCTAGAGGAACAGGACTTTCAAATTTCATCTACTACTTCGAGTCTCTTAGAAACCATTAGTGCCAGTATTTAGTACTTTAGGTTTTAGTCAAACCTGCCCAATCAACTGTTGCCCCATAAAAGGAAGGGAGTAATCTATGTGACAATTTGTTGTTTGACTACAGTTATGTTTTACTCTGATTTGTTATGGAGTCAAACTCTTGAGATTATCTGATATTGTAATGTAACTGCAATAACGGCGAGGACTTCAAAGTAGTTCTGCTTTAAGATGACTATCCAGAGAATTATATTTTTCTTTCTTTTCCTCAAATTTGAAGGTAACGGTTAAGTATCATCTGAACACAAACACAGATGATTGTGCCATGTCAATCACAGTGTTTAATTTCACAAGCCCAAAGAAACAAGAGGGGAATGCTTCCCAAATCAGTAAAGTAGTACACCAATTAACTGTTTCCTTCTCCAAGGTTTACATGAAAGTATAATTGTACAAATAATTTGAAAAAGCAATAGTTCCCACAAGTACTTCACTTTGTCAAAAGCTTTTAAGCTGCCAGACGACCAATTGAGTACTCATGGCTTGTAATCTAAACTTCAACTAATTTGGTTTCTGTTCAATGTTCTTGCTACAGCGTCCATGCCACGTTCGACTGACCTTGCAGCTTTAATTTTAGAAAGAAACCATAAAATAAGAAATAATATTTCAATGAAAAAAGTTTATGTGTGAACTGTATTTGACATATTTTGTTAGCAAACGTCAGCTCCAACCGAGGATTCCTCGCTACTGGAAGCAAGAAGATGTTTTGTCAATGTTGCCTCTTCAGTATGTTTGTTGACAATTCTTTTCTCTTCATTTTTACCCCACAACACTAGGTAAAGTCCAACCACAATCAGAAGTCCGCCAAGTATCCTGCATTCATATAGTTTGACAAGTTTGAGATTCCTGGACTACATATTCTAAGCAATAGTCACCGATTTTATCCATGCTAACAGTAAAATCACAACTACTTTTGGCCACATTAAAGTAACTGCTTTTTACATACTATTCTCATAGTATTGTTTTGCGACTTTACTGTTATTTATCAACAATTATGAGCAAGAGTTGATTTTTTTCATTATTTCTTGACTTACCCTCCAGAGTATAACTGATCACCAAGAACTACAAAAGCCATGACAGCAACTAATACAGTTTGCACAGGCTGGAAGGTGGCAACATACACTGGTCCTCCTTTCTGAATGCACCAAGTCTGAAGAGATAATACTATTCCAGAAGAGACAATACCCTAATGCAATTACAGCCAATATAATTAGCCATTCATGTTAACTAAAATTATGTGAAAACAGGGAATTAAAGCTTGGATTAGGGTCTTACAGCATATAAAATCAGATAAACCTCCTCTCCAGAATGGATCTTCCAACGTGTTGGATCCCTTTCTGTAAAAGCTGCTATAACTGAGAACTGAATTAATCCAAAGAAGCAAGTGAATGAGGTAAGTGAGAGCTTGGCTGGGTACTGCTTCACAATAGGAGCCTGCATTATTTACCAAGTTTCATTAGTCACTAATGAGAGTGCTATAACTTGTCAGAATTAACTATAAACAGACTTATGGTTCCAGCAGCCATGTGGAGACTGCTTGATCTTACTAACAAGTATTGTATTATTTTTGGTTTCATTCAACTTGATTATACCAAGAGGTCACGGGTTCGAGTCGTGAAAATAGTCTCTTGCATAAATGCAGGGTAATGTTGTGTACGATAGACCTTGTAGTCCTGCCCTTCCCCGGATCCCATGCATAGCGGGAGCTTAATGCACCGGGCTGCCCTCCATTCAACTTGATTGTACCATCATGCTCCCATCATGAATTTATCTTATATACACTGACTATATAAAGAATTTTTACGCTACCAATGTAATATAACATGCTATATCAGGGTGTTTGCCTTATTTTTAGGGTGACTAGTTACGCTTATTGTGTGCAGTTATTCTTTTATGTGACCTGACAGAGTATTACATTATCAGTATATAGAAGTTAAACTCTTTCATCGCTGGCTATATACCTGAAGCACCATCCAACCAGCCCATGATAAACAATGACCAAGCAAATAAACACAACCCCATGTCCAATTCAACATTTTCTCATGAGAAGCAGCCATATCTTCTGCAGAAGAATTGCTTCCTCTTAATAGTGGAGGGCCTTTGTAAAGGGTAATAATGGTGGCACCTCCAACACTTGCTATGGTTCCCAGAATTTTTGCCATGCCATCTCTCCTCATAAAATGTACTCTTTCTAGCCTGAAATGTACAAGCATGTACTTTAGTCTATGGTTGCTATAAAAATTTGAAGTTTTTTGCTATATGCACTAAAACTATAAATATTTTTTACACTATCAGTACAGTTTAACATGTGATAGCATGTTAGTTTCCATTCATACATAATGCCTTGTAATTACCTATCTCGTAAGCGACATGGTTGTATAAATAATTTTTACACTGTTAATGCATATAAAGTAATCTTTAAAAGTTTAAATTAATGGTGGAAATGAGATATGTATTTGGATATATTGAGTTGTGCATGACACTTTTCAACCCATACCTTAGAATAGAAGCCATGATAAAAGTAATAGCAGGAACTGAGTTTTGCATTGCTGAAGCAAAGGTAGGGGATGCATAATACAACCCTAATATATAAAATCCTTGGTTTGCTGTGATTCTGCCAAGAAAAAAAAGAGAATTATAATGATCAGCAAAGCTCATTTAAGAAAAGTGGATATTGGAAAGTACTCCAATTTCTACTTGCTTACCCTATTAATGCAAGAAGGAAAAACTGAACCAGTAGAGAAAATGTGAGGGGTGGTCTTTCTTTCCTGTATAAACCATATAACAGAAGTGCAGAAAAGGTTATAAACCAAGACAGAAGGAAAAAAGAATAAAAATCTAAGTTGTTTTTGAAATCAAAGACTCACTTTTCCAAGAAATAAGCAAAGGGTCCTAACAAAAGCAAAGCAATGATGTTTCTATAAACTGGATACACTATTTTGCTGACACCAATATTGAGTGCAAGTCTTGAAACTATGTGAAATCCTGCATAACAGAGCTGCAAAACAAGCAATGCTATAAGAAGTTTCACTTTTCCTGGAATGCAAGGGATGCCACTTTTTGGTTCCATATCTTTTGATTTTTGTTTTCTTATTTCCTTTTTACTTAGATCCTCAAGTACTATAAGTACTAAAAATTATCCCCATTTATATACAAAGTCCAGAGAGCAGTGAAAGATGCCACTTGATAAAAAATAAGTGAATTAAATGATAAATAATTGAGGGATAAAACAGAACAACATCACTGGCATAAGCAAATTGATCATTTAGACATATTATTATGAGATTCTAAATAATTTAAGTCCCTCAATGTATAATGTGCATTTATTGATTTAGTTGCTCTATACTTTGCATGCAAATCTGTATATTGTGAGATTGTTTTATCTAAATCTCGTATGATTCGTTGACTTGAGACTTTGGACTTTGTTAGGGAGACAAACCGGGGGTTATGCATGTTGGTTTGGTAGTTATACCATAAGAGAAACCGACACCTATTTTATGACATTTCTTGAATTTTGGCAGCTATTCTGTAGGACCTTTTTATTAATTTGTATGTTATCTTTTCATTAGTTAGTTTTTAAGTAAGAATCGACCCCCTTGTTTTGGATTGAGACGTTATTATTGTTTTACTTACCCATTGAAGAAAAGCTATCAACCATTTGCCAGTTGAATTAAGCTGCATAAATACCTTTATTTATTTTTAGAATGTTTATTACTAATTTCACCTTTTATGGATAATTTGATGTAGTTATCTTTACTAAATGACTTAATAATGTAAAATTTTATGATATCTGTTTATAGAAGCTAAAACTCTTTAAGATTTAGCGTATTTTACAAAGTGATAAAGGAAATATGAAAACTATTTGGTTGGAGCAAATCCCTCATCTGCTGCCGGATACCCTTAATCGTGTTAGGAAAAGAAAACAGCGAAGAATCATAGATCCCATGTGGTCCTTCCTATTGTTTTACAGTAATAAAATACCCAACTTTGCAATATTAGACTATTATCAGAATTTTGTTTTGAAACTGAAAATTAACGTCCACTATAGGAGGACTGTGTCAGTTGGCAAAGGCCAAAAGGGGAGCAATCAGAATCATACACTAATCAATTAAGAAATCAAAATGCGAGCAATTGTTTGCAACCCCAAAGACGTTGGATCGTTAGACCTTTTGATAGAATCTTTTCACGGGCAATCATAGTTTGTCCTAGCGAATCTCGAGTCAGGAGACATAACCCATGTTATTCATATTATTGAATTTTCAGATTAGGTAAGTCTTATATATAGATTCCCAAGCTTAGAAGAAGTATATTCTCATCTCTTTTCACTACGTCAAAAAAGAAAGAAAGAAAGAGAGGAAGGAAACTGCCCATTAAACTATTAACCAAGATGGTTCACGGTACATGAATGAGAATATTACCAAAACATATATACAACTCTCACAATATGACGATTTTGTTGTCATGCACAAAGTTGCTCTAAATTAGATCATGTTCCATTATTCCTCTAGCAAATATTTGTCACGGCTGCATATCAATCAATATTTAAGTATAACCTGGATAAAAAGTTCTTTTGTGGGAGGAAGGGTTAAAAGGGAGAAGGGAAAGACACTCTGCAATTAAATAAGTAAATAAATAAAGAAACAGAGACATTTTCCTTCACAGTTTTCACAATTTGTATTTCTAGTTTTCACAATTACCTCTAGTTTCTCTAGTTACTCTAACATTACCCACTTTTATTTCTCCATCAGCAATTTGAAAAAGTCAGGAAAACGACCATGAAAGAATGGCAACCTCTCCAAATAATGCTTCAATGGAACCCAAAGGTATAACTTTATGAACCAAAAACTGATCACACCAGCTGCTCAATTACCTAACAAACTGAAGAAGCACAAGTTTACTTTATAAAACACAAGCAGCTTTATACTGCATGCAAAACAGTCTTGAGCAGAAAAGACTTTTTAAGACTGCCTATTCTACCAACAAATTGTACAGCTTTGGTCAAAAGCCAAGAAATCTTAACCGTACAATCTGCAACTAAACTAGAAGGCATGAAGATACAACCCACAATTATAATGAACATGAACGAAAGAGCAAGACCAAATTTGGTTGCCTAGATTCTTCTAAGATTCTTTGTTAACAAATATTGGAGTTCTACTGTTTTTTCCTAAAAGCAATTACAACAGCGGAGCAGTTATCTTTGCATTGACGCTCACGGACTGCCTCTCGCACAAGGTGACGACTCACAACTGACACAGGTAGCCCCTCCTATCAAAGAGATGCAAACGTTAAGCAGGCTGCTACCAGAAATCAGTCTCAAGTTAAAATCTTTTAAAGAGCTTGAACTTTCCAGGGAGAAAAAGAGAGTGACTTGAGTTTTGGGGGGGGGGGGGGGGGGGGGGGGGGGAGGATAGAGAGAACATGACATACCTTTAGTAGCTTCTGAACAAAATCAACAGCATCACTTGGCCCAAAAACCTACAATCAGAGGGAAAAAATAATATCCCCGGGAAGGGCACCGAAAGCATCATGGTTGTATGCATAAACATAAGAATATGACAGAAGAAAAACAAACAAAGATACCCCCCACAAGCCATCACAGCCAAGAATGATGAAGTGGTCTCTCTCAGTAAGGTCAAATGAATGAACATCTGGAGTTGCAATAACACCAACCTGCATATTGAATTCCTTTACATGAAAATGATGGAATTTTGATGATTAAATGAATTTGAAAGTCCTGAAACTTGTGAATGGTACATTAGATACATGCACAGGCATTTACATATAATACGTGTAGGTCAGTAGATGTGGATCACTTTCATTGGATGGATGAAAGTGATCCACATCCAATGAATCTATCACCTGTCGGAAAGGAGGGATAATTTTGATGGTGCATTTGCAATATATACTGTTTGTAAAAAATTTCATCAGCCAAATCGTGTTGTCCTAGTGTTTTGGGATTGTAAATTCTAAACAGTTCTCATGCCTTTGCATCTGACGTCTTATACCTGATGTTTGTGTTGTATTCATTCTATAGAGCTTTCCATGAATTAAGCATTTTAAAAGAAGTGATAATCCTCTTTACATGAAGATATTTCAGGGGAAAGGAAATAACAACAAAGGAGCAGCTACAATTCAATTGTATTTCCTTGGGATGCTGAATTAAATCTCTATACAACCTAGCAAACTTGCAAATGGATAAACAGAAAGAAACAATTATAGTCATCATAATGACCAGTAAAAAAATTAAAAAAGGAAAAAGGAAAGATTGTCTCTCAGCATACAACCTTCTTGAACTGTCGATCTCCGAAAGCTCTGGAAACTTCAAGGCGCGCTTGTAGTCGTCCATTAGAACTGACAGATCCCCCAGCCTACAAGAACATGGATGTTCATAAGCAGAAGGTCCATACCCATCACAGAGAAGCAATAGAAGCATGTGGCACTAAGTTCAACTTATGACAAGAAAAATTCAGTTGGAAACAGTGGCGTACACAAGGATTTTTCATAAGCGGTGTAACCATTTTAAACCGTGAATCAGTAAGCAAATCTATTAAAAAAAGAACACGATATGAATCATATTAATAAAACACAACTCAAGTATATTAATACAACTCTTCTCAATAAGTTTTTATTTTTTGAAATGCATTCAATATAAGCTCATTAGAAATAATACTAAATACTTTTTTTCTAAATAAGGCACCACAACATTCAATTAAAAACTCATCATTCGTTTGATTTTGCAAATTATTTTTAACAAATTTTATCGTCGAAAATAAAGATGAACGGAAAGGGAAAAAAAATAGCCAAACTACTTATGGAAGCAACATCATCCTTCCATATTCAAATAACTTTATGTCGCTGAAGCGAGCAAATATGACTCTCAACCCGTCCGTTCAATGTTTTGCTAACAATTAAAAGGCCAATAGTTCAAACCAAGCAGCTGTATCTTATTTGTAGATTAAGCACAAAAATTTTAAAGCAAAAACTGATGCTGTGTAGCTTCGAACTTATGACCGCATTTAGTAAACTGAGGCACTTAACCGCACGACTTGCTTAGTACTTTGTGTCAAGTGGTGTCACTTATTTTATTTGTTCTCTTTTGTTTCGACATTTCAATCATATATACATATTTAGTAAAATTTTACGATGAAGCGGTGTCACGTGACACCGCTTCGCGTAAGGTAGATCCACCCCTGGTTGGAAACTATTAATAAAAAAAAAAATCAGTTGGAAACTACTTGGTCCGTATAGGTAATAGCGTTGAATTAGGAAAGGAATAACTGACTGAGCTGGCCACTGCTCCCTAATGAGTGGGTTTTGAAGACAGCATGGCCTTTTTTATCTACCTTCACTTGACAGGTATTTACAAGAGCAGATATGCCTCCCATAAGATTGTATCTGGATAGGAATTATGGAACGCATTCAGTTTGAAAGTACCAAAATTCAGAATCACTATCTAATTATTTTATCAAAGTGGTTCAGAAATTATCATAAGCCAAACAAGTTTTAGAGAAAGTCTTAAGAGTAATAAGATAAGATATTCATTGCCTTACAAAAATGAGAAATGGAGACAAAAATTGCGTATCAGCTTTCAAAAGGTATTCATTGCCTAATGCTTACTTTTTGGATGCGCGCACGTTCTTGTGGATATATAGCCTTGTGTTCCCTGGTCAAGACTATGGCCTTTATTGGAGTTGATCCATCAGAACTGTTGTTTGAACCGTCAGCCGGAGATGACCGAGCTAAAATTGCCTTGGCGTCTCCAATATTAGCAACAAACACCTAATTGGACATGGTACAAACTTCATTAGATATTCAACGCAAATTCCTGAGAGTCAGCGTGAGACTAATAAGAAAGATGTACGTGTTTGAGAGGTGCTGCAGCTTATTCAAAGAGTAAGTTTTATACGAAGACAACATAGATAAAAAAAATTCTTCAGAAAGCTACTAGAATGGCAGTTGGTTTAACACTCAACACCCAGATATGACCCTTTCGGGACCACACACTATGTCACAAAAGCTTTAGCACGAAGATTTCAAGATCTTGATAGGTTTTCTCCAGAAGGGATTAGATATACACTTCTATATGTCTCTGTGCGAGAGAAATTAATCATACCAATCTAATATTGATGGAGTCACACTTAAACTATTGAATGTTCCTCGGGCATTATGTGCTTCTAACATCAAAACCATCATTCCAACAAGTTAAACATTGTGGAAAGAGAATCAAGGTAGAGCTCAAAAAACAAGAACTCAATCACTAGAGCACATAAAGAATTATGAAACCAGACTTACTTTGGAGCCTAATACCCAAGCACATACTGCAGCAGCACCATCTTGCCAACCACCTGTCGATGCATCTAACACTGTAAGTAAACCATCAACCTAAGAAGACTCTAAGAAAATGGAAAGCAATTGATCGTTTGAGATAACAAACAAAGGTTGAACATTGAAATATGAATCAAAGAATGATAGCACTTAACAATTCAGACTAAAATACCAGAGAAGTGATTCTTAATACCTCAGTAAAATACCAGAGATGTGATATCAGAAACAGCCTTTAAAGCATTTGAACATGAAAGATACAAATAGGTGAATGTTTTCATGAAATGAAGAAGAGCATAGAGTAAGCAGAAATGCAAAATACATAAAAAGAGGTTAAGCAGGAGATAAAAAATGTCTTCCGGACGAACAAAATCCTGAAACAAATTCAAGACTATCCAGTTCAGCATTCCAAAAAGAAATAGAAGCTTTTACCGTTGCTTCTTTTACCTAATATCATGTCTTATATAAACCAAAAGTAGTAAGCAGTAAAACTTAGTCAATCCACTATACAACCAGGTTTGCCAATGAAATGTCTTGAACCTTTGGCTTATAATTTCAGTATCAGATACAGAGCCTGGATTGTGGCAATTCAAGCAAACGATCAACTTTCACTAGCATTTCTGAAGGAAACATGAACCAATATCATTTACTGTGAGTATCTGATTAACTATCTAGCCGACAATTCTTTGCCTCCTAAACAGGAGACAAACATGATAAACATGTATACATTTAACTTGTAGATATTGTAAAATATACTAAATCTTCATTTCACACTAATAGATTTAGATGTGAATGACACGGCAAATGCAATGGAATGGAGAAGCGAAGAGTTTTCTCATTAGTTTAAAAGTTTTGCTGCTAGTGAAATCGATGCTTGTGTACACCTTGAGTCTCCTAGTGCAACTAGCTAGACAGGCTAGATGGAACAGAACAAAAACATAAAAAATTAAAGAAAACCGCATCATTCAGTTGAACCTTGAAGAAAGAGGAGTATGAAAAGAACTAGAATTTATAATGAGGAATAGGATAAACAATTACAGGCCAAAATTGCCACAAGATAACACCGACATAAGAATATATTGCCTCTTTTCATCCTCCATGACAATAAATGATATAAGGATCAAGTAGGATGGCTTTAGATATATAGAAATTAGGAATAGCAAACACAAATCTTGCTGTCAAATCAGATAAAAGGGGTCCGTGATGAAACTTCGAGGAAAACAATAATGTGAAAAAAAGCTGGAACAGAGAATAAAGATACCTTTGGCGCTTTCCTGAAGAAGAGACTCGTCGGTTCTCCTAAATCCTGATAGATACCGAAAATGAGTAATATCAATAGTTGGTTCACTTAAAAACGGGGTAAGGAGCAAGATTATCAAGTTTTGGTAGCGATAGTAATATCATACCCTCATGTATCGCCTTTTTGGCTGCTTTAACATCCAACTGCAAATTCATTCAAAGAATGACAATGATATTAAAGCAAAGAGAAGAAAAACCAAATATAAAATAGTCCACTACTAGTAATAGAAATATGTAACAAATGAGATGTGAACAATAGTCACCACAAAAATTTAGACTATCATTAATAAGACTAAGCAAACACACCAACTCACGTGGTAAGCCTGCAGATAGAACATTGGCATGTAAATGCTTCTGGGCATACTCAGCAGCTAATCGACCTCCATGTCCATCATATATTGCAAAATGAGCACATCTATATAGGAATATAACATAGTCAGAAAAATTCCCAATATCTTAGAAGGAAACGACAGGAGATTTCAAAAATATACATTGATTTTCACAATATCCTAAATTTGTCTCTTTCTTTCCATTTTCACTTTTCTTCAAGCAAGGAATTCTATTAAATCAATCTTCTGCATATAAGAACAACAGAGTAGAAGGCAAAAAACTAAATGACTCTGTAATAACGTAATACAACTTTTTCATCTTCCACATTAATCAACTAACCACGAATTCAGAGGAATCAACCCTAGCTACATTAAGCTAATAGATATATATGTAAATTACATAAATTCCTCAGGGGGGAGGGGAATAAACGAGCGTAGTGAAAAACCTCAATTTCCCGGGAAATTCGAGGCTAGCATCAGGAAGAACAACGGAAGCGTCCTCCATGGTATGCCTTGAACCCTTATCCTCAGCAACATCAGCTTCTATTTCAAAATATAATTCACTTCCATTTTTCGAGTCGTTTTGGACGGATATTTCAGCCTTCGGCTCCTCTAGCGTGTCATTTCTCAACTTCTTGGTCACGGAATCGGAGTTATCAAAATGGCCTTCGCGTTTGTTATTTGTGGTACTGACACTCTCTTTATCAATTGATGTTGAATTGGAACGTTCCGCCATTGTTTTAGCAGCTAACCAGATGAACCAGGCCCCCGAATCGAGTAGAACAGTAAATCACGAAACCTAGTGGTCTAGGATAAATTTGAGGCAAAAACGACAGTGCGACTGAAAACGAGGACGAATCCAGAAACAGGCAAATACACGGACTTTTCTAGGTTGAAGGTTTTTCTTCCCCTTTTTAAATTATTTTAATTCATTTAAACATGCAAAATGGTTTGTTTGCACAGGTAATAAATCAAGCTTCAAACAAAATTTATATTTTCAGACGTAGAATTTTTCACCTTTAAATTTATATGTCATAACAAGTTAACAACAACAATAATATATATAGTATAATCTAATATAGTGGGGCCCGACAGGGGCGGAGGTAGAGTATGACGGTGGGGTACTGTCACACGGCTTTTCTACCCAAAAAAATATTATATATTATGTTATAGATTGTGGGTTAAAATATTTTTCCAATTAAAGTGACAAACCTGAGTATAAATTATTTTGTTTACAGAGTCGCCAATTGGATTTGATTTTTGAGTGTTGTAAGTCACCTTTTATTTGAATCTCTATTCAAAGGAAGATTTGACTCTTTTATTATTGGTCTGCGAAAATAAAGTTCGGATAAGGAATTCTGTTGAGCGGGGAGAAGGCGTAATGCATTCCCCAAGTCCCGTGGTTCTAGCACGGTCGTTTTATTGAGTTAAACTTGGCTTGAATTAATTTTGGACAAATTGTGCATTATTTGATGTTCATGTTTTACCTATCTGCTTTTATTTCTTGATTATTAGAATTATTAAAGAATGATTTGGATAATATTACGTGTCATAACCACGCTACGCAAGCGAATGCGTGATCAAAAACAAAATTAATTAACTTATCATAATTGCGCCTCGCAAGAGAATCCGAAATCATGACAATCAATTATTTGTAGTATTTTTGAGAATTTACTACATTTGTGCTTAGGAAATTGGTTTAGGAAATTATTAAACGCCACTATCGCGCTACGCAAGCGAATCCGCGATTAGAAAAAGAGATTAATTAAATTAGGAATTAATTAAAGTTATTGGATATAGTATGAAATTAATAAATTAATTGAACGTTAAATTTGTCATGACCCAAAATCCTAACCTGCCGTGATGGCGCCTATCGTGGTATTAGGCAAGCCGACATTTCGAAATAATTCCCACACCTTTAACAGAAATGAATTAAAGCAGTTTAAATAAATAAAAGTTCTCGTAAAACAGGGATAGAAACCCAAAACGAAATGCGGAAGTTCCCAACTACCGGGGTGTCACAGAGTACATGAGCATCTATATATCACAAGTTTGGAAAATAGTGTCTAATAAAGTCTGAAACCAAATACAACAAGCGGAAACATAGGGAAGGAGAGACAAGGTCTGTGAAACGCCGGCAGCTACCTCGAAATCTCCAGAAGATCAACTATATGCTGAAATAAACACCCCCCCCCCCCCGTGCCCGAAAACACCTGGATCTGCACACGAAGTGTATTGTGTAGCGTGAGTACAACCAACTCCGTAAGTAATAAGACTAAATAAAGAACTAAAAGTAGTGATGAGCTTCACAGTCAAAGTTCAATTATAGTGATTTCTACATAGGAAAGTAGGCATGCTTTCAAGTTCGATAAATTAGGTCAAACAGTTACTCCATGACAAGTTTAAGTGAAACGACATGTAATATCTTTCAGAAAATTTAAGACAGTGATACATGGCAGCTAAGTGCAACAATAGTGAAATCAAATGCATCCTCTCAGGGCCACAGTCACTCAGCCCTCCCATTCACTCACTATTCGGCACTCACACTCAGTAGGTATATGCACTCACTGGGGGTGTGTACAAACTCCGGAGGGGCTCCTTCAGCCCAAGCGCTATAATCCGTACGGACAACTCACGTGCTATAATATAATATCTGGATCCGCACGGACAACTCACGTGCTATAGTATAATATTTAGATCCGCACGGATAACTCACGTGCTATAATATCAATATCTCACAATCAGGCCCTCGGCCTCACTCAGTCATCAATCTCTCCAGTCTCTCGGGCTCTTAATAATCATGAAACTTAGCCCCAACAGAATGATATAATGTATCAACAAGGAACAATAGAGACTGACAAATAATATACAAGTAAAACTGTGACTAAGTATAAAACAATAATTTAGCAGGTAATTTAACATGTACACNAAAAAACCCCCCCCCCCCCCCGTGCCCGAAAACACCTGGATCTGCACACGAAGTGTATTGTGTAGCGTGAGTACAACCAACTCCGTAAGTAATAAGACTAAATAAAGAACTAAAAGTAGTGATGAGCTTCACAGTCAAAGTTCAATTATAGTGATTTCTACATAGGAAAGTAGGCATGCTTTCAAGTTCGATAAATTAGGTCAAACAGTTACTCCATGACAAGTTTAAGTGAAACGACATGTAATATCTTTCAGAAAATTTAAGACAGTGATACATGGCAGCTAAGTGCAACAATAGTGAAATCAAATGCATCCTCTCAGGGCCACAGTCACTCAGCCCTCCCATTCACTCACTATTCGGCACTCACACTCAGTAGGTATATGCACTCACTGGGGGTGTGTACAAACTCCGGAGGGGCTCCTTCAGCCCAAGCGCTATAATCCGTACGGACAACTCACGTGCTATAATATAATATCTGGATCCGCACGGACAACTCACGTGCTATAGTATAATATTTAGATCCGCACGGATAACTCACGTGCTATAATATCAATATCTCACAATCAGGCCCTCGGCCTCACTCAGTCATCAATCTCTCCAGTCTCTCGGGCTCTTAATAATCATGAAACTTAGCCCCAACAGAATGATATAATGTATCAACAAGGAACAATAGAGACTGACAAATAATATACAAGTAAAACTGTGACTAAGTATAAAACAATAATTTAGCAGGTAATTTAACATGTACACGACCTTTGTGGATCCTTACAGTGCCAACACATAGTCGAAACATGATTTCTAACATGATTTGTGGTTCAATTTCTCTAATACATGGAGAATGTACAGATAACAACAGATTATTCAACTACACGGTTTCATGGAATTTGACCAAGTCACAATTCCTATGGTACATGCCTACACGCCCGTTACCTAGCATGTGCGGGGGTTCAAACCAAATACATGATACGTAATACGGGGTTTCGTACCCTCAGAACCAAATTTAGAACTGTTACTTACCTCAATTCGAACAAATCTCTACTCCAATATACCCTTGCCTCGCGAAACGGCTTCCGAATTCCTCGAATCTAGCCATAAACAATTCGATATAATCAATACGGGCTAAAGGAATCAACTCTATAAGAAAATGTCAAGCTATTAATCAAAATAAAAAATTGACTCAATAGCCGGTCTCGGGCCCATATCTCAAAATTTGATAAAAGCCACAAAATCCGAAAGCCCATTCAACCATGAGTCCAACCATACCAACTTTATCAAAATCCGACACCAAATCGTCACCCATATCACCAAATCGATCTCTCCAAATCCCTAGCCTCAAACTCCCAATTTACACCTTAAATACACATCAACTATGTGGGAAAATCAATGGGGAAGCAAGATTAATGATCAAAAACAGACACAAGGGACTTACTGCAAGAAACCCCTCGAAAATCCTCTCTAGAATCGCCTAAAACGTGCTTGACATGTTTGAAATGAAGCCAAAATCGTGAACCCTTGTTTTAATAATCTACCCAGGCTTTACGCTTCTGCGGACACTTAACCGCTTCTGCACCATCGTAGAAGTGACATCACACACGTATCTGCGGCCTATTCCGCTCATGCGGTCCTTCACTTCGCTTCTGCGGACTCGCATCTACGAGCACTCATGCCGCTTCTGCGGTCCCAGCTCATCTGCCCACTTCCACTTCTGCGGTCACGTAGATGCGGAACTCCCTATCGCACCTGCGCACCTCTCGCCACACCTGTGGCCACGTAGGTGCGGAAAACTCCTCGCACCTGCGACCACCTGCACACTCTCCTCCAAACTCGCACCTGCGCAAGTCAGCCCGCAGTTGCGAGCTTACACCTGCGATCAAAGCTCCGCAGGTGCGGTTACACCAGTAGAGGTCCAACTTCAGCAATCACTCAACTTCAACTTTTGATCTGTTAACCATCCGGAATCAACCCGAGGCCCCCGGGACCTCAACCAAACATACCAACAAGTCCTAAAACCTCATATGAACTTAGTCGAGCCCACAAATCACATCAAACAACTTCAAAAACATGAATCGCACCCCAATTCAAGCCTATTGAAACTAAGGAAATTCAACTTCTACAAATGACGCTAAAACCTATCAAAACACGTTCGATTAAACCCAAATTTTGCACACAAGTCACAAATGACATTATGAACCTACTCCAACTTCTAGAATCGGAATCCGACCCCGATATCAAAAAGTTCACTCCCGGTCAAACTTCTCAAAAATTCAACGTTCGCCATTTCAAGCCTAATACCACTACAGATTTCCAAATTACAATTCGGACATGCTCCTAAGTCCAAAATCACCCAACGGAGCTAACAGAACCATCAAACCTCTATTCCAAAGTCTTTTACTCACAGATCGACATCTAGTCAATTATTTCAACTTAAGCTTTCAACTTTGAGACTAAGTATCTCATTTCATTCTGAATTCGCTCCGGACTCGAACTGACTACCCCAGCAAGTTACATAACAGCTATAAGGTACAAAATGAGCAATAAATGAGGGAACGGGGCTACAACTCTCAAAAACGACCGGTCGGATCATTACATCCCCCCCCCCCAAACAAACGTTCGTCCTCGAACAGGTCTAGAAACATACCTAGAGTCTCAAATAGGTGTGGATATCTGCTCCGCATCTCTCGCTCGGCCTCCCAAGTAGCCTCCTTAGCTGGCTAACCTCTTTACTGCACCTTCACTGAAGCTATGTCCTTTGACCTCAACGTTCGAACCTGCCGACCCAAAATGGCCACCAGCTCCACATCAAAAGTTAAATCACCATCCAACTGAACCGTGCTAAAATCCAAAACATGAGACAGATCGCCGACATACTTCCGGAGCATAGAAACATGAAACACTGGATGCACACTCGACAAACTAGGTGGCAAGGCAAGCTTGTAAGCCACCTCCCCAATCCTCTAAAGTACCTCAAACGACCCAATATACCGAGGGCTCAACTTGCCCTTCTTCCCGAACCTCATAACACCCTTCATGGGTGAACCCTTGAGCAGTACCTTCTCTCCAACCATGTAAGCAACATCACAGACCTTCCTGTTGGCATAACTCTTCTGTCTAGACTGCGCCGTGCGAAGCCGCTCCTGAATCATCTTAACCTTGTCCAAAGCATCCTGGACCAAGTCAGTACCCAATAGCCTAGCCTCTCCCAGCTCAAACCAACCCACCGGAGACCTACACCGTCTCTCATACAAAGCCTCATATGGAGCCATCTAAATGCTCGATTGGTAGGTGTTGTTATAGGCAAACTCCGCGAGTGGAAGAAACTGATCCCATGAACCCCCAAAATCAATGACACAAGCACGTAGCATGTCCTCCAATATATGAATAGTGCGCTCGGACTGTTCGTTCGTCTGAGGGTGAAACACTATGCTCAACTCAATCTGGGTACCCAACTCTCACTGCACGGCCCTCTAAAACTGCGATGTAAACTGCGTGCCTCTATCTGAAATGATGGACACTGGCACGTCGTGGGGGTGGACAATCTCTCGGATGTAAATCTCAGCCAACTGCTCCGAATAATAAGTAGTCCCAACTGGAATAAAGTGCGCGGACTAGGTCAACCGTTCCACAATCACCCAAATAGCATCGAACTTCCTCGAAGTCCGTGGGAGCCCAACTACAAAATCCATGGAGATCCGCTCCTATTTTCACTTTGGAATCTCTAACCTCTGAAGTAATCCGCCCGGTCTCTGATCTTCATACTTCACCTGCTGACAGTTGAGGCACCGAGCTACAAACTCCACTATATCCTTCTTCATTCTTCTCCACCAATAATGCTGCCTCAAGTCCTAATATATCTTTGCGGCACCCGGATGAATGGAATACCGCAAAATGTGGGCCTCCTCAAGAATCAACTCACGTAGCCTATCTACATTAGGCACACAAATCTGACCCTGCATCCTCGATACTCCATCAACCCCAATAGTAACATCTTTGGCATCACCGTGCTGAGTCGTGTCCTTAAGGACAAACAAATGGGGATCATCATACTGGCGTTCTCTGATGCGATCATATAAGGAAGACCGAGAAATCACACAAGCTAGAACCCGACTGGGCTCCGAGACATCCAATCTCACGAACTGATTGGCCAAGGCCTGAACATCAACTACAAGCGGTCTCTCACCAACAGGAATGAATGCAAGGCTACCCATACTCACCGCCTTTCTAATCAACGCATCTGCCACCCCATTAGCCTTCCCACGATGATACAGAATATTGATATCATAGTCTTTTACCAGCTCCAACCATCTCCACAGCCTCAAATTTAGATCCTTCTATTTGAACAAATTCTAGAGACTCCGATGATCTGTAAACACCTCACAAGATACACCGTAGAGATAATGCCTCCAATTCTTCAATGCATGAACGATGGCAGCTAACTCTAAATCATGGACATCGTAGTTCTTCTCATGAGGCTTCAACTGACTCTAAGCATAAGCAATCACTCCACCTCCTTGTATCAAGACACACCCAATACCGATCCGAGAAGCATTACAATACACTGTATAAAAACCTGAAGCTAAAGGTAAAACTAGAACTGGAGTTGTGGTCAAGACAGTCTTGAGCTTCCGAAAGCTCTCCTCACACTCATCCAACCACCTGAAAATAGCACCATTTTGGATCAATTTGGTCAAAGGCGATGCAATAGATGAGAAACCCTCTACTAAGTGACGATAATAACCGGCCAAGCCGATAAAGCTTCGAATCTCTGTAGTAAGGACGGTCTGGGCCAACTCTGAACCGCCTCTATCTTCCTCGGATCCACCTGAATCCCCTCACTGGACACCACGTGCCCAAAGAATGCCACTGAACTAAGCCAAAACTCATATTTGGAGAACTTAGCATAAAGCTTCTCCTCCCTCAACTGCTGCAACACAATCCTTAAATGCTGGGCATGCTCCTCCTGGCTACGAGAGTACACCAGGATGTCATCAATGAACACTATGGGAAACGAGTCGAGATAAGGTTGAAATACACTATTCATTAGGTGCATGAATGTCGTTGGGGCGTTGGTCAGCCCAAAAGACATCACGAGGAACTCATAATGACCATAACGGGTCGTGAATGTTATTTTTAGAATATCTGAGTCCCTAATCTTTAATTGGTAATACCCAGATCTCAAGTCAATCTTAGAGAACACCCTCGCTCCCTGAAGCTGGTCAAATAGATCATCAATGCACTACAAAGGATACTTGTTCTTGATTGTAACTTTGTTCAACTGCCTATAATCATTGCACATCCGCATAGTGCCATCTTTCTTCTTCACAAACAGAACCGGTGCACCTCAAGGTGACACACTAGGCCTAATAAACCCCTTATCAAGAAGTTCCTGAAGTTGCTCCTTCAATTCCTTCAACTCAGCTGGTGCCATACGATACGGAGGAATATATATGGGCTGAGTGCCCGACACCAAGTCAATACCCAAGTCAATATCCCTGTCGGGTGGCATGCCCGGCTGGTCTGCAGGAAATACATCTGAAAAGTCTCGCTCCACCAGAACCAAATCAATAGGAAGAGTATCAGTATTAACATCCCTCATAAAGGCCAAATAAGATAAACAACCCTTTCCAACCATCCGCCGGGCCTTCAAATATGAAATCACTCTGCTGGTAACATAGTCTAAAGAACCTCTCCACTTAATCCTTGGCAACCCCGACATCGCTAGCATTACGGTCTTAGCGTGACAATCCAGAACATCATGACATGGATACAACTAATCCATACCCAAGATCACGTCGAAATTAACTATACTAAGCAGTAAGAGATCAACTCTAGTCTCCAATCCCCCAATAGTCACTACACACGACCGATATACTCGGTCTACTATAATGGTGTCGCCCATCGGCTTAGATACATGGACAGATGAAACTAAGGACTCATAGGGCATATCCAGATAATGAACAAAATATGATGATATATACGAATAAGTGGAACCAGGGTCAAATAATAAAGAGGCATCCTTGTGGCATATTGAGATAATACTTGTGATCACTGCATCAGAGGAAACAACATCTGGTGTGGCAGGAATAACATAGAATCAGGCCTGACCGCCAACTGATCGGCCTCCCCCTCTAGGGCGACCCCTAGCAGACCGAGCCCCATCCCGAGCTGGATGAGTGGGTGGTGTAACTGCTGGCGTTGGTGCCATAGGTCGAGAACTATGTTGTGGAGCCCCACTCAATAACCTAGGGCAATCTCTCCTGATATGACCAAAGTCTCCGCACTCAAAACAAACCCTCCTCTGATAGAACTGTTGCTCCTGATAACCCGAGGAACTACCTGTGGAAACCTGAGCAGACGAGGCATGGTAAGAACTCTGTGATGGTAGTGCACTGAATGAAGACTGGCCTGAGTGAGCACTGTATGGACCATGGCTGGATGATGCACCACAGTGACCCGGACGAGCCGTCTAAACCTGCATAACTCTTCCAGAATCCATCTACACCATAAAATGCCATTATAATCGACTACTTCCAAACAAATCAAATTACGGGGCCGTCAAGCCTCGCACGTACCGCCATAAATCACCTGCATAACTTAACACGCTGAAGGAACTGATCATTGCCACCATCATGCCGATTCAACTATTGCCAACCGAACCAACTTCTTCTAATTTTCTCTAGACTTGCCTTAGAAATAATAATAGCTCCATTCGAAATCTAACGAATCAAACCGCACTCATCATGAGTGACCCTATTTCACGAGACCACATTGCCTCAAAATCCACGAACCAACTCATACCCTCATTGTGCGCACATTTGCATCTTCAACTTGTACACCCATTATGATAATTCCTCTACGAATCCGAAGTTAGTTTCTCACATTTCTCCAATGCTACACCGCACACCGATGATAACATAGAACACTCCAAGCCCCTTTCATAATCCCTGCAAAAGCTCGATATTTAACCATGCCACAGACCCAAAATCCTTAGATACCGCACTATAATTTTTGAACCCAATAGGACCGTTGTTGAGAGTCACCCACTCTAACTTGTTCCCGAATATAATCAAACTTCATATGAACACCCTCTCAAAGAAGCAACTGGTTGAATTCCTTTTCTTGTACATCACATCTACACGAAGCATAGACTCTGAGTCTTCCCAAAACTTGAACATGAACCGATAAGGCCAAATATAGCATACATTACTCAAATCCTTTGCTCAAATTACCACTGATATTTTCTTTCCTTAGTCATAATAACCCACCAATACACCGTGGTTTGAGGCTTCGACTAAGTTCATATCGTATTTTGGGACGTGTTGGTATATTTAGTTAAGGTCTCGAGGGCCTTGGGTGGATTCCGGATGATCAACGGATCGAGTTTGGACTTGGAAGTAGTGCTGATGCAGCTGATATCTGGCGCAATCACACCTGCGTGAAAAAGGCCGCAGGTGCGAGCCCGTAGGTCCGACGATGTGGTTGCAGAAGCGACATTTGGACGGAGCTGAGATGGCTGCAAATACAAGGATGTTTCCGCATCTGTGAGCCCGCAGATGCGAGGAAAGCTCCGCAGAAGCGGAATGCGACCTGGGCAGATGGAGTTGCAGAAGCGGAAGGTCTTCGCATGTGCGAGACCGCAGGGGCGCGTTTGGCATCGCAGGTGCGGAGTTTCGCTTGGCAGAGGGTATGCGCAGGTGCGAGGTTTTGGCCGTACCTGCGAGACCGCAGATGCGGTGAAGCGGCCGCAGGTGCGATAGTCAGGCTGGGCAGTGTTCTTTTTAAACAAAGGGGTTGGATCAATTCCACTTCATTTCGTCCATGGGAGCCGATATTTGGAGCAGATTTGGAGTGCCATCTTCATCAGTTATTATGGGGTAAGTGATTTCTTCACATTGTGAGTTAAATATATGGTTTTATATGGATTCAAGCTTGAAAATTTGTAGAAATTTGGGATTTTGAAGAAAAATCTAGAAATTGGTATTTTTGGATTCTGACCACGAAATTAGACCTGGAATTGAAAATAAATTATATGTTTGAGTTTGTAATGTTATGGGTAATGGTTATCTTCAAAAAAATTTGGAATCCGGGCACGTGGGCCCGAGGGTCGGCTTTATCGATTTTTCGAACGGAGTTGGAAATTGTTATAGTTTGATTTATAATGAGTATTAGAGTATATATTTATGGATTTGCACATTGACTGACTAGTTTTGGAGCGACGAGCACCGGTTTGAGGTGTTAGAGTGGCGTTGGAGCTACTTGTTGTGAGGGCTACGTACGCACGAGGTGACGAGAGTCCGTACATAGCTATATTCATGTTATTGTCCGGGTAGACTCAGGTTCACGCCATGCTATAACTGTACTATTTGGGTTATCACTTGCTTATTAAATTCTATTACTTCGCTTTACTACTTGAGACTAGACGGACGTAGAGTGATAGACTTGTTATTGTAAAGATTTGATGGGTTTCATGATTAGCCACGGAATAATTGTACTCTTCTTACGGATTTCTCCCGCGTTATGCGTTCTCATTGAAAAGTTTCCTCAAAGCTCCTTATAACTCACATGTTCCTTCGTGAGTGGAGTCAAGGACCTGTCAAAGCTTTTTATTCTAATGGGATCGGGTCGTTCACCCCGGCATGATTATGTACTACACTCTCATGGGAGCGGGCCGTTTGCCTCGGCATTATGACAGATGTATCTATGGTTCATGTCGTTCGACCCTCGACAGTGCACAGATTATGATGGGATCGGGCCGTACGCCTCGCCATTTCTATAAAATACTCTCACAGAAATCGTGCGTAATATATGACAAGAAGTCAGTGTGTTTATGAGTCTTCCTGATTTGAATTATGATGACATATCTGGTGAGGTCCATTATATATATATATACACACACGCTCTGGTTGAGGAGGTAATTGCTAATTGAGAGTTGGAGTCTATTGTAGAGAGGAGGACAGTATCACGTATTTACACTTGTTTAAATTCGTTTATTTACTCTACCCCATATCTGTTTACTCCTTAATGTATCTGTCTTATTGGACCACTAGTAAGTGTCGATGTCGACCTCTCATCACTACTTCTCTAGGGTTAGGCTAGATACTTACTGGGTACGCGTTGATTTACGTACTCATGCTACACTTGCTGCATATTTTTGTGCAGGTACAAATTTGTCTTGTGATCTCTTGAGCGCAGAGGTGCGGCTATTGCGGGAACTTACCGTGAGCTGCAGTTCATGTTACGATCTGCAACATATAGAGTCTCCATCAGAGTTATTTGTATTCTCCTATCTAATTTGTATCTCAGACATATGTTATATTTTATTTTACTTCCTAGTTGATGCCCATGCACTTGTGACACCAGGGTTTGGGGGTGCTTATGGGTTGTCCTTTATGATTTCAAAAATACTAAAATGAGTAATTAAGTTAAACATTCATTGTTGGTTTGTTTGACGGCGATGTTAGGCGTCATCACGACCTCTAGTGGATTTTGGGTTGTGATAGCTTGGTATCAGAGAATTAGGTTAACTTAGGTCTCACGAGTCATGAGCAAGTCTAGTATAGTCTTGTGAATCGGTACGGAGACGTTTATACTTTTCTTCGAGAGGCTACAGGGCTGTTAGGAGCACTTCCCTTCTTGATTCCTCATCATGCGATTTGATTTCCTTTGAGGCTTATGCCTTTATATCCTTCCTACTCATACTTATACGATGTTCAGCGCTTGTATCATTTGGGAATCGAGGAGTTGCAGTGGTACTACAGACCGGGAGCAAGGTGTTTCTCTCTGCGCATTCCAGCAGGTTATTATCATCTTCTTGTGGAAGGAGGTTATGTAGTTTCAGCTCAGTAACTGTATTTTTGATGGTTTCAAGGCTACGCGCAGGTTGCTATGATGTTCAGACGTTGTTATCGCACATTCTTCGTATAATGGTAGGGTGCTTGTCTATATGTCGGGGCAGTGAATGACTTGAAAGTAGGTTTTTCTCAGTGCATTATTCAGAGGTTAGACATTTTATTTCCAGCGAAGGAAAGGCAGTCAGACTATGAATGTTCAAGTTTAGGATAATGGAGTAATGAGACTTCGTATTTTTGAGCATGGTAGAATTCTCAATTGTGATGTGGGGTGATTGTCCTTGTTGAACGTGTTAAGGTTCGCCGGTGTTATAGTCTTCATCAATTTGCCTTCGGGGCACGGTAGTGTGAAATGGTGCCGGAGAAGCGGTTGTCCGATATGGCAGAGTGTAGGGATTTCAGTATCAAATGGGTATTTCTAATGTTGATGGATCGAGAAGGACAATCTTCTAAGAGGCTTGGAGTTGGTAGAAATTTATTAGCTCAAGTGTTACAGAGATGGATTTGGATTTGAGGCAACAATTGGGTAGAGAAGGACGAGGAAGGACATGTGGGAGGTGTTTTGCGATGGTTGAATTGCTAGAAGGTCAAGTATGAAAAGAAAAAGTCGAGGAGTTGCTTAAAAGAGAGGGTTTAACCAATGTGGAAGAGCGGCGGAGTAGCATATGGGTTCTGTGGTAGGATAGCCACACGCCTTGAGGAAAGTTTGGAGCCATTTGGGAATTCATGGTGGACAATGACTAGGTCCACAGATTTTATTTGGATGCAACATGACTTCGAGTTTGGAATGTATTGTTGGACTTTCAGCTGATGTCAATGGGTAAAAAGGAATCTCGGTGGGTCCCAGGGTTATGTAATTGTAGCTTCAATCTAAGTGTGAAAGCCCTACCATTACAAATTGCGCATCGATTCAAGCATAATGAACTATTGAACTCCTAACTTCCACATTCGATTCCAAAACCTATCAAATCACGTCCGATTGACCTCAAATTTTGCACACAAGTCACATTTGACATTACAAACCTACTCAAACTTCCGGAATCAGAATCCGACCCCGATATCAAAAAGTTCACTCCCGGTCAAACTTCCTAAAATCCCCAACTTCCAACTTTCGCCAAATGACCCCAAATCACATTCGGACGCGCTCCTAAGATCAGAATCACCATACAAAGGTATTTCTAGGCTCGAAATTCCAAACGGACATCAATAATATTAAAATACACTTCAACCCAAATTTATGAAATTCTTCCAAGTTGTCAACTTCCATAATAGGCGCTGAAACGCTCCCGAGTCATCCAAAACCCGATCTGGACATACTCCCAAGTACAAAATCATCATACGAACCTGTTGGAACCTTAAAATCCCGATTCCGAGGTCTTTTACTCAAAAGTCAAACCTTAGTCAATTTCTCCAACTTAATGCTTCCGAAATTAGAATTTTCTTTCCAAATCAACTCCGAACTTCCCGAAATTCAATTCTGATCACGTGTACAAGTCATAATACCTGAAGTGACGTTACTCAAGGATTCAAACCCCGAACGACGCGCTAAAGCTTAAAAACTGGCCGGGTCGTTACATTCTCTCTCACTTAAACATACATTTGTTCTCGAACGTACTAAGAATTGCTCCGAAGTTGTCCAAAATCACTGTTTAATTCCTTGTGCCCCTACCCGTGCCACCACAACCCAGTTGAGCATATTAACTAGAGCCAGACTGAAAATCCTTCCTGCTACCTTAGCTAGCAAGCCTTAGAGCCAAATTCCAACGTCCAGAGTTTCTCCACGATACCATATTCTAACACACGAACATCGTATTAATCACTAGACATTGAACCCAATGTGACAATGCTCCTTTTTTGAAATCATACCATACACCACATAAATTATTTGCCCAAGGAAATCTCCCCCAAGCACAATGGCTGAAATTTCCACTGACCCGAAGCCCGTAGTATACCTCATAACATATATAAGCACTATTTCAACTCTCACAATACTGCCACGACGGAAGATATTTGTAGAAACTCATAACTATATACCGAATCACAAATCATGAGTCTCTCTTCCTGACAGGAAACATTACTTCATTCTGTATTGAACAACGATATTTTCTCTTTAATATACCTTATATAAATCCGATTGCACTGATCACATTTCCAATAATCTCGCCTCACCCAGTACAAGCTGCTCAGGCAATAAGCCACCTCAAATACTGCCAAAAGTCTCATATGATTCCACAATATGCCAACAAGCTACAAACTCGAATATGATACACAAGGAAAATGAACTCTGAAAGAACTACTCAACTCACATAACTAATTAAACAACCGAAAATATGTTATGAACTTTCCTTAGAAAATGATAAACAAAACACACAAGAATAGATATAGGGAACTGTACTCCACAACATACTGTTGCGTCGTGCAACCCGATCCACACATGATATCGTATCGGTGTGCAACCCGTTCCAACCATGATATCCGTGGCGGCGTACCACCCAATCCAAACAACATACTCGTGGTGGCAGCGTGCCACCTGATCCAAATATAATAATCTATAAGGAAATACCTACCGAGCCAGAACGCTCATACCTACGAAATACCCGAATGTCGACCACAAGCATGCCAAGTGTATCATATCATCTCTGGGGAGATAGATAGCGACATATGTTACAGAACTCAAGCACGACTAAGGTGCAATAAATAACCTGCATCTCGAGAGCCATCCTGTTCTCACAACACCACAAACTACATGGGCTCTTGATACGAGTGTGAATAATCATACCGTTTCACAAACCACATGGCACAATAGAGATTACACGGAATAGCTAACGACAGAAGTAACATCCGAGGCCCGAAGACCCCTCCGTAAGCAACGCTATGCTGAAATGAACACATCTGGCCTGATATAGAGTGCACATTCACATCTAGTTCCATCCACGAACCTCAAGCCAATTCTGATTGTATTGCACTAGGATAATAACCTTACAAGGATCCACAACAACCCTACTCATGACGTAGAAGAACATCTGTCTAATCTGGAACAAACTTCCACAGTTCACAACCAAATGAATAGAGCGCCTCCCAGCCTAAGCTCTCATATTAGTGATAGTACCATAATCTCCATACTTGGTTTCAATCTTCAATCAATCAAGTGACTACATGTCACACTTATACAATCTCTCCGTGGGACACGCTCCCACGACCTTCCACACCAGGTAACAAAGTCTGCACATCCATACCACCGGCCATACAATGCTGTAAAGCGAAACGAGAATCCGCAAATCAGTACACAAAGCCTCTTACACATGACACCGATCTCAGGTGACGCTAAAGACAATACCAGCTTACTCTAGATATCTGAATTCTTTCCTGCTCATCCGAGCTCGTAATATTCTTGTCTACACCAAACCGCAACCTTGATCCTCAACTTCCAATTCCCATGCCGCTCATTACACTTAACATGGCAATACGCGAGAGTACAAGAATTCTGTTATAACTCCTGAACCACTAATAGAATAAACACTCCATCATATAGAAACCTTTCACTTAACTCATTTTAGGCGAACCATTGCAACACGCGACTGAATTCCCATAACTGCAGAAACTATAATCCCCAAGTAGTGGTCTAGACCACCATCCGGAATCCATCTATACATAACAAGCTATTATAATTGAATATCTCCAAATAAATCAAATTACAGCGGCCATCAAGCCTCGAATGTACTACCACAAATCACCTTCATAACTTAACACGCTGAAGGAACTGATCATTGCCACCATCATGCCGATTCAACCATTGCCAACCGAACCAACTTCTTCTAATTTACTCTAGACTTGCCTTAGAAATAATAATAGCTCCATTCGAAATATAACGAACCCAATCCGCACTCATCCCGAGTGACCCTATTTCACAAGACCACATTGCCTCAAAACCCACGAACAAACATATACACTTATTGTTCGCACATTCGCATCTTCAACTGGTACACCCATTCTGATAATTCCTCTACGAATCCGAAGTTATATTCTCCCATTCCTCTAATGCTACACCACAGACTGATGATAACATAGAACACTCCAAGCCCCTTTCATAATCCATTGCAAAAGCTCGATACTTAACCATACTATAGACCCGAAATCCTTAGGCACCGCACTTTAATTTTTTAACCCACTAGGACCGTTGTTGAGAGTCACCCACTCTGACTTGTTCCCGAATATAATCAAACTCCATATGAGCACCCTCTCAAAGAAGTAACCGGTTGAATTCCTTTCCTTGTATATTACATCCACCCGAAGCATAGACTCTTAGTCTTCCCAAAACTTGAACACGAACCGATAAGGCCAAATATAACACACATTCCTCAAATTCTTTGCTCAAATAACCACTAATGTTTTCTTTCCTTAGTCATAATAACCCACCAATACACCGATAACCAGAAACCACACAAGTAGAAAACCACACAATCCAATCATAGACGGTAGGGCTCTCCCACTTAGCTTGAAGCTACAATTACATAACCCTAGGACCCACCAAGATTCCTTCTTTCCTATTGACATCAGTTGAAAGTCCAACAATACATTCTAAACTCGAAGTCACGTTGCATCCAAATAAAATCCGTGGACCTAGTCACTGTCCATCATGAATTCCCAAATGGCTCCAAACTTTCCTCAAAGAGTGTCGCTATCCTACCACATACCCCATATGCTACTCCACCACTCTCCTACTTTGGTTAAACCTTCTACTTTAAGAAAGTCCTCAACTTTTGCTTTTTATACTTGACCTTCTAGCAATTCAACCACAACAAAACACCTCCCACATGTCCTTCCTCGTCCTTCGCTACCCAATTGTTGCCTCAAATCCGAATCCATCTCGGTAACACTTGAGCTAATAAATTGCTACCAACTCCAAGGCTCCTAGAAGATCATCTTTCTCCAGCTATCAATATTAGAAATACCCATTTGATTCCGAAATCCCTAAAAGAATACAAATAACTCTGATGAAGACTCTACAGGTTGTTGATCGTAACATGAAATGTAGCTCACGGTAAGTCCCCGCAATAGCCGCTCCTCTGCACCCAAGAGATCACAAGACATATATGTACCTGCACAAAAATGTGCAGCAAGTGTAGCATGAGTACGGAAATCAACACGTACCCAATAAGTATCTAGCCTAACCCCAGAGAAGTAGCGATGAGGAGTCAATATTGACACTTACTAGTGGTCCAATAAGACAGATATATTAAGGAGTAAACAGATATGGGGCGGAGTAGATAAACAAATTTAAACAAGTGTAAATACGTGATATTGTCCTCTTCTCTACAATAGATTCCAGCTCTCAATTAGTAATTACCTCCTCAACCGGAGCACATATATACATATATATATATATATATATATATATGCACATCGACT
>AWOL01S0010493.1:0-24041 GCA_000715115.1 Nicotiana otophora | reverse complement strand
ATATATATATATATAATGGACCTCACCAGATAGGTCGTCATAATTCAAATCAAGAAGACTCATGAACATACTGACTTCTTGTCAAATATTACGCACGATTTCTATGAGAGTATTTTATAGAAATGCCGAGGCGTACGACCCGATCCCATCATAATCTGTACACTGCCGAGGGTCGAACGACACGAACCATAGATACATCTGTCATACTGCCGAGGCGAACGACCCGCTCCCATAAGAGTGTGGTACATAATCCTGCCGTGGCGAATGGCCCGATCTCATTAGAATATGAAGCTTTGACGGGTCCTTGACCCCACTCACGAAGGAACATGTGAGTTATAACGAGCTTTGAGGAAACTTTTCGATGAGAACGCATAACGCGGGAGAAATTCGTAAGAGGCGTACAATTATTCCGCGGATAATCATGAAACTCGTCAAATCTCTACAATAGCAAGTCTATCACTCTACGTCTGTCTAGTCTCAAGTAGTAATGGGAAGTAAAAGAATTTAATAAGAAAGTGATAACCCAAATAGTACAGTTATAGGCGTGAACCTGAGTCTACCCGAATAATATCATGAATGTAGCTACGTACGGACTCTTGTCATCTCGTGCGTACGTAGCCCCCGCAACAAGTAGCACATATCAATTACAACACCTAGGGGTAGTTTCCCCCTCACAGAGTTAGACATGAGACTTACCTTGCTCTGAAGTTCTATAACCGGCTCCAACGCCGCTCTAACACCTCAAACCAGTGCCCGTCGCTCCAAAACTAGTCAATCAATGTGCAAATCGATAAATATATACTCTAATACTCATTATAAATCAAACTATAACAATTCCAACTCCATTCGAAAAATCAATAAAGCCGACCCTCGGGCCCACGTGCCCGGATTTCGAAAATTTTCAAAGATAACCATTACCCATAATATTACGAACTCAAACATATAATTTATTCTCAATTCCAAGTCCAATTTCGTGTTCAAAATTCAAAAATATCAATTTCTAGATTTTTCTTCAAAATCATAAATTTCTTCAAATTTTCATGCTTGAATCCATATTAAAACCATGTATTTAACTCACAATGTGAAGAAATCACTTACCCCATAATAGATGATGAATATGGCACTCCAAAATTGCTCCAAAAATCGGCTCCCTTTGTTTAAAACGAACACTGCCCAGCCCGACTACCGCACCTGCGGCCGCTTCACCGCATCTGCGGTCTCGCAGGTGCGGTCAAAGCCTCTCACATGCGCATACACTCTGCCCAGCAAAACTCTGCACCTGCAATGCCAAACGCGCCTATGCGGTCTTGCACATGCGAAATCATCCTCGCATCTGCGGCCATCCTAGCTCCGTCCAAATGTCGCTTCTGCGATCACATCGCCGCACCTGCGGGCTCGCACCTGCGGCCCTTTTCACGCAGGTGCGATTGCACCATATATCAGCTGCCTCAGCACTTCTTCCAAGTCCAAACTCGATTCGTTGATCATCCGGAATCCACCCGAGGCCCTCGGGACCTTAACCAAATATACCAACACGTCCCAAAATACGATACGAACTTAGTCGAAGCCTCAAACCACATCAAACAATATCAAAACTACAAATTGTGCATCGATTCAAGCATAATGAATTGTTGAACTCCTAACTTCCACATTCGATGCCGAAACCTATCAAATCACGTCCGATTGACCTCAAATTTTGCACACAAGTCACATTTAACATTACGGACCTACTCCAACTTTCGGAATTGGAATCCGACCCCGATATCAAAAAGTAAACTCCCGGTCAAACTTCCAAAAACCCCCCAGCTTCCAACTATCGCCAAATGACCCCAAAATGACCTACGGATCTCCAAATCCACATCCGGACGCTTCTAAGACCAGAATCACCATACGGAGCTATTCCCAGGCTCGGAATTCCAATCGGACACTGATAACATTAAAATACACTTCAACCCAAATTTATGAAATTCTTTCAAAATGCCAACTTTCCATAATAGGTGCCGAAACGATCCCGGGTCATCCAAAACTCGTTTTGGACATACGCCCAAGTCTAAAATCATCATACGAATTTGTTGGAACCTTCAAATCCCGATTCCGAGGTCGTTTACTCAAAAGTCAAACCTTAGTCAATTCCTCCAACTTAAAGCTTCCGAAATTAGAATTTTCTATCCAAATCCGAACTTCCCGAAATTTAATTCCGATCACGTGTACTAGTCATAATACCTGAAGTGAAGTTACTCAATGCCTCAAACCTCCAAACGACGCGCTAGTGCTTAAAATGACCTGTCAGGTCGTTACAATTACATCATGGATAACTTAGACAATTACAGGCAAGCATGATTCGTTTCGAAACAAGGAACACTTGGATTTAAATCAATTTTCTTTCAAAGCTGTTACTTAATTAGTTTTGGCCACGTAAAAAAAAATTTAACTATCAATAAGAAGGAAAAATTCGTCTTGACCTATGTTGTACGTAAGAGTTTTTAACTTTTAATAAGAAGGAAAAATTCCTCTTTTCCTGTGTTGTTTTTTAGATGCGTTTTCAAGGTAATTTCAACTGTTTTTTTTACAAAAACAGTCCTTCTGCACTTCCGAGAAAGATTTTAAGGTTGTGGCCCGATACAAAGGCAACAAAGTAAAAAACAGACAAAAATAGACGAAATGATCATTTTTACAAAAATAGCCTTTCGGCACTTCCGGGGAAGGTTTTAGGTGTTCTCGGCAAAATGGCCGGACATAAGGGCAAAACGGTAAAAAGCAAAAAAGAATGGAGTAAGTAGCTATTTTTACAAAAATTGCCTGGAAGATTTTAAGGCTGTTTTGGCAAAACAACGGCCGGATACGAGAGTAAAACAGTATAAGATGACCAAAAAAAGTATTTTTTTCCGAAAATTTTATGCGCATGCGTAATTTTTATGCTCTTTTGCTTGTTGAAAAATGAGGGTCGAACCCGATGGAGGTTGCCTACGTATCTCATGGGGTAGTGAGAATCAAATTTGCGTAAGTCGATAAAACCGACTATATTTTCTCATTTTATTTTGTATAAATATTAATCTTTAAAACCATACGCACTAGACCACATCAATTTTTCTAGAATGACGGACATTTGTATTGAAATCTGGAGAATGCTTTTTTTTTTATTTTTTTATTTCTCTATGATCATTCAGCTGATATATCCTAAAGTCGGTAGACATGCAAGCCTTCCAAATAATGCAAGTGGTAGCACATAACATGAACATAATGGTCTCAACAAAGGTGCCTGTCCTAAAACAGAACCTGACCCCTGTGCCGAGCCCTGCTAAGTCGAATGCACATGATGCAAATAAAGTGAACCTACTAGGGATATCTGGCATGCGGTTTGTTCTTCTAGGTTTAAATCCTAGTGGAGAAGGTATCTAGACTGGCTTACTTAAGCGGACAACTCGAGCCGAGGAGGGTCATCGTACCAGTAGCATTACTTTCCGGATTAGCTGGTGGTGTTCCCCGCCTAAATCATGTGTGACTAAAATTCTTCACCGGGTGGCAAGTACCTCGGCTATCTCAAAGAAAGTGGGCTTTGTCAAATAAATGCCCAATTTTAATTTCAAGAAGACTTAGAGGGAGTGCGTGAGAAGACAATTTATAATGTACAGTTCATGTAGAAGCTCGAATTCTGGTTAGTTCTCAATAGAGTTGCCACAACTGTCACACCCCTTTTCTACCCCCAAAAGATGTATATTATGTTATGGATTGTGGGTTAAGGAGTTTTCTCAATTAAAGTGACAAACTTGAGTAGAGATTATTTTGTTTATAGAGTCGTCAATTGGAATTGATTTTTGAGAGTCACCGCTTGGAATTGATTTTTGGGTGTTCCAAGTCACCTTTTATTTTAATTCCTATTCAAAGGAAGATTTGACTCTTTTATTATTGGTCTGCGAAAATATAGTTCGGGTAAGGAATTCTGTTGACCGTGGAGAAGGTGTAAGGTATTCCCCGAGTCCCGTGGTTCCAGCACAGTCTCTTTATTAACTTAAACTTGGCTTGAATTAATTTTGGATAAACTGTGCATTATTTGATTTCCATGTTTTACTTATCTACTTTTATTTCTTGATTATTAGAATTATAAAAGAATGATTTAGATAATATTATGTGTCATAACCTTGCAAGCGAATGTGTGATCAAAAACAAAATTAATTAACTTATCATAATGGCATCTCGCAAGTGAATCCGAAATCATGACAATCAATTATTTGTAGTATTTTTGAGAATTTACTACATTTGTTCTTGAGGAAATTACTTTAAAAAATTATTAAATGCCACTATCGCGCTACGCAAGCGAATCCGCGATTAGAACAGAAGATTAATTAAATTAGGAATTAATTAAAGTTATTGGATATGGTATAAAATTAATAAATTAATTGAACGTTAAATTTTACGCTACGCAAGCGAGCCCGTAAAGTTAAAGTGTGCCTACTAATTGCCTTGTGTTTAAATTAATTATTAAGATAATTTATTTTAATTACAAAAAAGAAGTTATTTTCTATTGAAAAGTGATTATGTGAACAACCACGGTATTAAAACTTGGGCCAACCTTTATCGATTAAAAGAAAAGAAGAGTTTTTTACACACTTGATCCTTTTTTAACTATTATTTAAAAAAATAGCATCATTTATTATTTATTCCATAAAGAGCACTTTTTTTTTTATTATTAGCATATTACAAAAATTAAGCCCAACATTCATCCTCTTCACTCCATTCTTTTAAAATCTGATGCATATGTGAATGCCACCTAAATTCAAGATGTATTGATTTATACATCTTTTATACTTTGTATATCAAGTATCACTTTAATTCAAAATGTATTTTTATGTATATAATTTTTGTATATTTATTTATGAAGTACCATCTTATTTTAAGATGTATTTTTAATGTATATTTCAAATATATTTTATATGTCAAGTGCCATTTTAATTCAGGATATATTATATATATATATATATATATATATTATATTTATATGCCATCTTAATTAAATTTAAGATATATATTTTTTTATGTATATTTCACATGTCTAAGTGTCATCTTAATTGAAGATGTATTTTTTATGTATATATTTTGTATATTTTATATGTGTTAATTCAATATATATATATTTTTATATACGTTTTGTATATATTAACGTATATTATTATCGAAGTAAGATCTTTATGTTAAGAAAGGAAGAAAGAAGGAAGAGAAAAACTTAAGAAATATAATTAAAAAGTAAACGAATGGAACAAATTTAGAAAATATATTGGCTTCGGCAGAAAATAAAATTAAGAAGATGAATAACTTGTTTGGATGGTCGTTACCCATTGTATTGTATCGTATTGTTATTTTAAATACGACGTTTGTTTTAGTTGTTACTTAAATTTTATTGTATTGTATCGTTAAATCCGTCGTTACATAACGACGAAATGTGACACTTTATGTAACGACCGATTTGGTGTGGTTGCGTCGTTATCTTGTCTTTTTCTCTCATCTCACCCTTCACTATTATTAAATAATTTTATTTTATCATTTACTCTACCTTTTTATATAATAAATTTATCCCATATTATAATTTTTCTTTATAATATTACAAATTTATTCTTCATATTTCTGGTGCATGATATCATGAAACAACGGCAAACGATACAATCTATCCAAATATTGTATTCATCAAACGATACAGTACAATACAATACAATACAATACAATACAATACATTATAAAACGATGTAAAAACAACCATCCAAACAAGATGGAAGAAAAAGAAGAAAAACTAATAGATAAAGAGAAAAAATGCATGATTTTTGTACAAAGAATTATTGACTTTCCATTCAAATTGCTTATATTTAGAGATTAATAATTAATATTTCTATTTTAATGGATATGTGTGCTACAACTGTAATATTGAATTTTATGCTACGAATTTGTTATATTTCTTTTAAATTGTGACAGTTGTGTAAAGTTCCCAAGAATGGGCTGACGGTGGATTTTAGAGCTGTTGGGCTGCTGGAATTTATTTGACCCATGTCTCTTTACATTTTCCTAAAATCCAGCACTTATTCATAACCCGATTGCTATCCCCTACTGCTAAAGACTAATGATTGAAGACAAAAATCATATTTTTGTAACTAATAAAAAGGCGATAAAAAGTAATAATATACTAATATAAGATGAAGCATCCTAAAAATACATACAAAAGGGTATGAACAGATTATTTCTATGACCAAGAATTTAGATAGAAGGTTTTTACAAAAACGCTACACGATATCTTTAAGCAGATTCAAAGCCAACTAATTAATTCCGCCTTCGAAACAATTCGCAAGTCCCCAAAAATGATTATTTCGAAGGTGCATGCTGCTGTTTAGAACAAATAGCACCAACGAGAACAACTCTTAGGAATTCAACTAAAGAGACGAAAGAAAACCAAAGATTACTCCACTCTTGAGGTCATGCTTTAAGGACTTGGAAACGATATGCTACTATTATTCTTCACTGTTTTAGCACCAATTTCCAACCATAGTAACAAATTAACATTCATGTTCAGCAGTAAAAACACATGTGATTCAGTCTATGATGTCAAACAGTCATTAAAATAGATCAGGCCATAACATAACAGGTTTGAAGAAACATGTATCCAACTTGAAGCATTCAATGTCTATCATTCATAGTGCTAAAACTACATTACAGAGAATAGTAGGTTACCTGAAGGGCTAAAATACAATACAACAGTGAAACATCAGCAGAATTAGCAGCAGAAAAACAGCAACAACCAGCAGCAAATCAACAACCAAGCCAGAAGTTCAGTGACTCACAAAAGGAAGAAGGAATTCAGCTAACCTTAAGAGCTTAAGTTATTTTTTACAAGGTATTAGCTTTCAGAAGAATCACTCACAAACTTTCAGTTTTTCAGCTTACTTTGTTGTTCAGCTGATGCTTTTTTACTCTCTTTTTTGTTGTGTCTTTTTTAGAGTGTAAAGATTATGTATTCTCCGTCCTAGAGTCTGTGAGAATGAGCTCTTAAGTAGGAAATTAAAACACCTTTTGGACAGATTTTGATTTACCAAGAGAAATCAAAATTCTGTCCAAAAAGGACTAACTTTTGCTACCAAATATCTGCCCAAAAGACTTACTTTTGTGAGATAAAAGTCTGTCCAAGGGCTGTCCAAAAGGGCAAGGACAGTCCAAACCAGCTAAAATGGCAAAAACATGGAGGAAAATATACTTTCAGCCACTCTAGTCCTAAAATGTAAGCTTCCAATGTACCATAATACATGATAACTTATTTACTCTTCAGCTTTTAACCAACAACAGTACCACCATATGTTTTTAAACCAAAAATAAAAGCAACCATGTATGTAATAATCCGACCGGTCGTTTTGCCTTTTAGGCCCCCGTTTCCCTAAATAAGACTCCCGGTATGTGCTTTTACTATTTTATGACTTGTGGGGATGGCTAGTTCGGGATTTGGAAAGATTCGGGTTGAAATCGGAACGCTTAGTTCCTTAGTTGGCTCTTAAAAGGCTAAGTTTGACTTTGGTTAACATTTTAAGTAAATGAGCCTGGAACCGGGATTTGACGGTTCTAATAGGTTCGTATGATGATTTTGGACTTGGGCGTATGTTTGGATTGGGTTTTGGATGACCTGGGGGCGTTTCAGTGCTTAAGGTTGAAAGTTTGCTTATTGAAGGTTTAAAAGTTCTTTAAATTTGGTTTGGAGTAGGTTTTGGTGTTATCGAGGCCCGTTTGGGAATCCGAGCGGGAATATTTCCGTATGATGATTTAAGACTTGCACGCAAAATTTAGTGTCATTCCGAGTAGTTTAAGTATGTTTCGGCGCGTTCAGAGTAAGTTGGAAGAACTTGAAGATCATAAGTTGATTCAATTTAGTTTGGGGTGTGATTCTTAGTTTTGATATTGTTTTCCGTGTTCCGAAGGTGCGAGCGAGTCCGTTTTATGATTTCCAACTTGTTGGCATGTTTGGACGGGGCCCTGGGGGGACCGTTGCCATTCGGACGATGCGTGGAGCTCGCTTAGCCATGGATGAATAGCTGAAGCACCCAGCTTTTGGTGTAACCGCACTTGCGGAGGGCCAGTCGCAGGTGCTAACTCACAGAAGCGAGCCAACAGTCGCTGAAGCGGCCCATCATCGAGCAACCAGAATCCGCAGATGTTGGTAAGGCGACCGCAGAGGCAGTCAAGGGACCGCAAAAGCGGGACTTGCGCAGGTGCGTCTTACCTGCCGCAAATGCGACAACGCAGAAGCGACCCTCTTTACGCAGATGCGGATTTAGGCCAGCCAAGGGAGGACCGCATTTGTGAGGTCCTTTCGGCAAATGCGGAGCCGCAGAAGCGGATGTCCTGGAGGTAGTGAGCTTCATTTATTACGGGGCTCAAGCCATTTCTAACCCGTTTCTTTCATATTTTGGGCGACTTTGGAGCTTCTTGATAGGGGTATTCACCTAGCAACTTGGAGGTAAGTAAATTCTATCTAATGTAAGTTAAATACATAGATTAAGGATAGATTTTAACATGTAAATATATAAATATCTTCTCGGCAGACCATCATATTTTCCTCCCATGACTTGAGACTGGTTCACCCGTATTTTCCTAGACAGGTATATTCCACCCTCTTAGAGGGAAGAGTTACGGTTTCAGTTCGAGCAGCTCTAGCAGGTTCAGATGTCAGTGACCGACTATGAGGCGAGGTTCTCTGAGTTGTGTCGCCATGCACTTATGATCATTCCCACCGATGCAGAGAGAGTGTGGAGGTTTGTTGCAGATTTCCACACTGGCATTCAGGCCACCATGGCTCGGAGGTTGAGATGGGGACTTCTTACGGGCTAGTTGTAGAGATAGCTCAGAGGATCGATGGTGTATGTCAGCGAAGCTGGGAGCAGGCAACGAGGGATAAACGGTTTCGGTATTCGGGAGAGCTCGGAGGTGCCCGACTGGGGGAAGAGGCCAGTTTGTGAGGGGTCAGTCTAGCATGCCCATATATCCAGCACCGCCACCTCCTCGGGGTGCTCCAGTGCAACCCTATTTCAGCGCCATGCCAGAGAGTTCATACCGCCCACCAGTTATTCAGGGTTCCTCCAGTGGGTAATCGGGCCATCAGGGTCAGACTCAAGTCAGGAGCTCACCGTACCGAGAGGTTGTTTCGAGTGCGGGAATCTCAATCATGTGTGGAAGTTCTTTCCCAGGCTTCGGGGCAAGGCAGTGCAGCAGGGTCAACAGCTTATGATTACAGCACCAGCTGCCCCACCAGCCTTCCGGCCGCCCAAGGCGGAGGGCAGGTGGGAAGGGGCGGACCTAAAGGTGGAGGCCAGTCGGGTGGAGGCAAGTCAGGTGGCGCTCCAACTAGGTTCTATGCTTTTCTCGCCAGACCAGATGCACTGGTCTCAGATGTCGTGATCATAGGTATTATTTCTGTCTGCGGTAGGGATGCTTCAGTACTATTTGACCCAGGATCTACATATTCATATGTTTCATCTCTATTTGCTTATTTCCTGGTTGTTCCTCGTGAGTCCTTGGGTACTCCTTTTATGTGTCCACTCCTGTGGGCGATTCTGTGGTTGTCAATCGGATCTACCGGTCCCTATTGTTACATTCTGTGGTTATGAGACTAGAGCAGATATTCTGTTCCTTGATATGATCGACTTTGAGGTCATCCTGGGCTTGGACTGGTTATCTCCGTATCATGCCATCCTTGATTGCCATGCCAAGACTGTTACCTTGGCGATGCCAGAATTGCTTAGATTGGAGTAGAAGGGTTCGTCTGTCAGGACATCTAGTCGGGTTATTTCTTTTATGAAGGCTCGACACATAGTCGAGAAGGGTTGTTTGGATTATCTGGCCTATGTTTGGGATACTACTATAGAGACTCCGACGATTGATTCAGTGCCCGTGGTACGGGAGCTCTCCAATGTGTTTCCTTCTGATCTTCCAAGCATGCCATCGGATCGTGATATAGATTTTTGTATTAATTTGGCTCCCGGTACCCAGCCTATATCTATCCTACTGTATCGCATGTCTTCGAATGAGTTGAAGGAGTTGAAGGAACAAATTGAGGAGTTGCTAGCAAAGGGGATCGTCATACCGAGTGTATCGCCTTGGGGTGCACTGGTGTTATTTGTGAAGAAGAAAGATGGGACTATGCGGATGTGCATTGATTACCCGTTACCGCGTATTGATGATTTGTTTGACTAGTTGCAGGGTGCCAGGGTATTCTCTAAGATTGACTTGAGATCGGGGTACCATCAGTTGAAGATTTGGGAATCAGATGTTCCTAAAACGGCTTTCCGGACTAGATATGGCCATTATGAGTTTCTAGTGATGTCATTTGGCAACGCTCCAGCGACGTTTATGGATTTAATGAACCGAGTGTTCATGCCATACATTGATTCATTTGTCATTGTCTTCATTGATGACATTTTGATCTACTCACGTAGCATGGAGGAGCACAAGCAACATTTGAGGGTGGTGCTTCAGACCTTGCGGGAACAGAAGCTATATGCTAAGTTCTCCAAGTGCGAGTTTTGGCTAAATTCTGTAGCATTCTTGGGGCATGTTGTTTCAGGCGAGGGTATTAAGGTTGATCCCAAGAAGATTGAGGCAGTTCAGAGTTGGCCTCGTCCTACCATAGCGACTGAGATCAGGAGCTTCTTGGGGTTAGCAGGTTATTATCGCCAGTTTGTGGAGGGCTTCTCATCTATCGCATCACCTTTAACTAGATTGACCTAGAAGGGTGCTGTGTTCCGATGGTCCGATGATTGGGAGGCGAGCTTTTAGAAGCTCCAGACCGCGTTGACTTCAACACCAGTGTTGGTATTGCCTTCCGGTTCAGGGATGTATACTGTGTGTTGCAATGCTACACGCGTTGGTTTGGGTTTTGTACTGATGCAAGAGGGGCGAGTTATTGTATATGCTACACGTCAGCTGAAGCCCCACGAGAAGAATTACCTGATACACGATTTGGAGTTGGCTGCAATTGTCCATGCACTTAAGATCTGGAGGCACTATCTTTATGGGGTGTCCTGTGAGGTTTACATTGATCATCGCAGCTTGTAACATTTGTTCAAGCAGAAGGATCTCAATTTGAGGCAGCACAGGTGGCTAGAGTTGCTCTGATGGTAAGCACCCTCCACTTCCAACCAAGAGGTTGTGAGTTCGAGTCACCCCAAGAGCAAGGTGGGGAGTTCTTGGAGGGAAGGATGCCGAGGGTCTATTGGAAACAGCCTCTCTACCCCAGGGTAGGGGTAAGGTCTGCGTACACACTACCCTCCCCAGACCCCACTAGTGGAATTATACTGGGTTGTTGTTGTTGTTGTTGTTGTTGTTGTACAGGTGGCTAGAGTTACTAAAGGATTATGATATTACCATCCTTTATCATCCGATCAAGGCTAATATAGTTGCGGATGCCTTGAGCAGAAAGGCGGAGAGTATGGGCAGTGTTGCCTTCATTTCAGCAGATGAGAGGCCATTAGCTTCAAACATCAGTCCTTGGCTAACAGACTTGTGAGGTTGGATATTTCAGAGCCCAACCGAGATTTTTCATGTGTCGTTGCTCAGTCTTCACTATTCGAGCAGATCAAGGCTCGCCAGTTTGATGATCCGCACTTGTTGGTTCTCAGAGAGACGGTACTACAGGGTGGTGCCAAGGATGTTACTCTCGGTGAGGATGGTGTTCTGAGACTCCAAGGTCGCCTATGAGTTCCTAATGTTGATGGCTTGAGGGAGAAGATTCTAGAGGAGGCACATAGTTCTTGGTATTCTATTCATCCAGGTGCTAAAAAGATGTACCGCGACCTGAGGTAGCATTATTGGTGACGACGTATGAAGAAGGACATAGTTGAGTATATGGCGAGATGTCTGAATTATCAGCAGGTTTAGTATGAGCATAAGAGGCCAGGTGGCCTACTCTAGCAGATGACTATACCTGAGTGGATATGGGAGCGCATTACTATGGAATTCGTAGTTGGGTTGCCGCGGACCTTGCGGAAGTTTGATGCAGTTTGGGTCATTATCGACAAGTTGACCAAGTCGGCACACTTCATTCCGGTTGTGACCACGTACTCTTCAGAGAGATTGCTCCAGATTTATATCCAGAAGATTTTTCGGTTGCATGGTGTACTTGTTTCCATCATATATGATAGAGGACCTCAGTTTACTTCGCATTTCTGGAGAGCAGTACAGTGTGAGTTGGGGACCCGTGAAGAGCTCAGCACAACCTTTCATCCGAAAACTGACGGGCAGTCGGAGCGGATAGTTAAGATCTTGGAGGATATGCCCAGAGCATGTGTGATTGACTTCGGAGGGCAGTGAGATCGATTCTTGCCTTTGGCCGAGTTTGCTTACAACAACAGTTAGCAGTTCAGCATCGAGATGGCTCCATTTGAGGCTTTATATGGTCGGCGATGTCGTTCTCCCATCGGATGGTTTGAGCCCGGCGGTTAAGTTATATGGTACTGATTTGGTTAAGGATGCCTTTGAAAAAGTAAAGTTGATTCAGGAGCGACTTCGCACAGCACAGTCCCGACAGAAGAGTTACGCGGATCATAAGGCTTGTGATTTATCTTTTACGATGAGCGAGAAATTTCTCTTGAAAGTCTCGCCGATGAAGGGGATCATGAGGTTCGGGAAGAAGGGCAAGTTGAGCCCAAGGTTTATAGGTCCGTTCGAGCTGTTGAGATGAGTTGGGGAGGTTGCTTATGAGCTTGCCTTGCCTCCTAGTCTATTGGGAGTTCATCCAGTTTTTCACGTGTCTATGCTCCAGAGGTATCATGTCGACATGTCGCATGTGTTGGACACAACACGGTTCAGTTAGATGAGAGCCTGGGTTATGAGGAGGAGCCAGTTGCCCTTGTTGACAAACAGGTTCTCCAGTTGAGGTCCAAGGAGATTTATGTAGTAAAGGTTCAGTGGATGGGTCAACCAATCGAGGAGGCGACGTGGGAGACCGAGGAGGACATACGGAGCAGATATCCGCACTTATTCAGCACTTCAGGTATGATTCTAGACCCATTCAAGGACGAACGTTTGTTTAAGAGGTGGAGAATGTACTGACCCAACCGATCGTTTTGCTTTCTAGGTGATCGTTCCCCTAAATAAGACTCCCTGTATGTGCTTTTACTATTTTATGACTTGCGGGGATGGCTAGTTCGGGATTTGGAAGGGTTCAGGTTGAAATCGGAATGCTTAGTTCCTTAGTTGACTCTTAAAAGGTTAAGTTTGACTTTGGTCAACATTTTTTGTAAATGACCCCGGAACCGGGATTTAATGGTTCCAATATGTTCGTATGATTATTTTGGACTTGGGCGTATGTTCGGATTGGTTTTTGGATGACCCGGGAGCGTTTCGACGCTTAAGGTTAAAAGTTTGCTTATTGAAGGTTTAAAAGTTCTTTAAATTTGGTTTGGAGTAGGTTTTGGTGTTATCGAGGACCATTTGGGATTCAGAGTGGGAATAGTTCCATATGGTGATTTAAGACTTGCACTCAAAATCTGGTGTCATTCCGAGTAGTTTAAGTATGTTTCAGTGCATTCAGAGTAAGTTGGAAGAACTTTAAGATCATAAGTTAATTCAATTTGGTTTGGGGTGTGATTCTTAGTTTTGACATTTTTTTTCACGTTCCGAGGGTGCGAACGAGTTCGTTTTATGATTTTCAATTTGTTGGCATGTTTGGACGGGGCCTTGGGAGCCCCGGATACCATTCTGACGATGCGCGGAGGTCGCCTAGCCATGGGTGAACAACTGAAGCACCAAACTTCTGGTGTAACCACACCTGTGGAGGGCCAGCCACAGGTGCGAACTCGCAGAAGCGAGCCAATAGTCGCAGAAGTGGCCCAATATTTCGCAAAAGCGGGACTTGCGCAGGTGCGTCTTACCTGCCGTAGATGCGACATCGCAGAAGCGACCCTCTTTCCGCATATGCAGACTTAGGCCAGCCAAGAGAGGACCGCATCTGCGAGGTTTTGTTTGCTGATGCGGAGCCGCAGAAGCGTCCAAGGAGCCGCAGAAGCGGAAGTCCTGGAGGCTGTGAGCTTCATTTATTACGGGGCTCAAGCCATTTATAACCCATTTCTTTCATATTTTGGGCGAGTTTGGAGCTTCTCGAGAGGGGTATTCACCTAGCAACTTGGAGGTAAGTAAATTCTATCTAATGTAAGTTAAATACATAGATTAAGGGTAGATTTTAATATGTAGATTTGTAAAAATTATGGGTTTAGATGAAAAAAACTTAGGTTTTTATAAAAATGGGATTTAACCACGAAAATGGTTATGGAATTGAGTGAAAATTACATATTTGAGTTCGTGAGATTATGGGTAACATTTATCTTCGAATATTTCCGAAATCCGGGCATGTGGGCCCAGGAGTGAATTTTAGGAATCTTTCTATTAGGGTTGGGTAATCACTCTAATAGTTAGAATATGAACTTTTGAACACATATTGATTGATTAGTACAACATTTGACTAGTTTCGGATTGTTCGGCACTGAGTTGAGGCTCTAGAGTAAATTTGAGGCCGGAAAGTGAGCTTTGAGACGAGGTAAATATCTTGTCTAATCTTGTAAGAGGGAATTTACCCCATAGGTGATTTAAATTAATAAATTACTTCTAATATTGGGGGCTACGTACGCACGAAGTGACAAGATTCCGTGCGTAGCTGCTATTCATGCTTATGTCCGGGTAGCTTAGGACCCAAATCATGGATTACTTGTAATATTTGCACCCTATTTGTTAATTTAAGTACCCAAATTATATTAGAACTTGTTAGATAAATTTTAAACGACCGAATTTCACTTACTTGAATTTTAGCGAATTACTTGACCGTTAAATGAGAATTTTATTACATTGAGTGTTAGCCATGTTATAACGTTTAAGTCAAATGCTTATAAAGTATCCTCTCTTCTTGTGGAGCGGGCCGAACGCCTCGGAAGTAGATAGATGCATCTATGGATCGTGTTGCACATCACTCGACAGTGTACACATTATTCTGGATCGGGCCGTACGACCTCGCCATAAATCGTGCTAATAACACTCGGAGTCTAATCATACTTGACATTATTTTGTGGCTTACTGGGTTACCCTTATAAATGGCGGAAATTTATTTGGAAATTATTACTTTGTGAAGGAATCATTTGCTCCTTCTTTTCAAGGAATTATTACTATCATTTACATAACTCATGTTTATTTAGAATTTCTGTATTCATAGTTTTAGCCCATAGTAAGCATCAAAGTCGACCCCTCGTCACTACTTCTTCGAGGTTAGATTATATACTTACTGGGTATATGTTGTTTATGTACTCACGCTATACTTCTCCATTAATCGTGCAGGATCTGAGGCAGGTACATCTGGCGGTCCTACCGGCGCGTATCCCAGATATCTCGAGGCCTAGTGGTGAGTTGCTTCCTGAGCCGTTCCGCATCATCTAGAGTCTCTCCTTTACATTTATTTCTGTCTATTTTCTTTTCAGACAGTGACTGGAGTTTTATATAATCTATTAGTGCTCATATACTTATGACACCAGGTCTTGGCACACACACTAGTAGACATATGGTTTTTGGATTATTCTATGGTTATGATTGCACTTAGCTGCTTTCGTCTATTTATTTAGAAATTTGCGGTTTCTTAACCTTTTAATTAATGGAATTTAATCACTTGAAAACTTATTAAAAGAGAAATGACATGGTTTAATTCACTGTTGGCTTTTCTAGCAGTAACGTTGGGCGCCATCACGGCCTATAGAAGAATTGGGCCATGACAATGTAACTAGACTCAAGTTATCAACCAAATAGACAAACATCATTTCCTAAGTAGTAACTAGATTAACAACAATTCAGCATAAATCAAAAAGCAATTTGCAATCAAACGACCCAGTTAAAAACATAAACTCAATTGCAACAATGGTTACAACCTAACAGGAATTTGTTATGAACTGATCAGAACATCAAACTAACTAAAACTCATAGTAACTAAACAAAACAGATAATCAAGACCAAACAACCAACAATTAATCGATATTAACTAAAACTTTAAACAACGAGAATCGATACGAGCCAGTGTTTTTTTGATACTAAGCTAGAACAATTATCCTAATTTAACAAAATCAAAAGCACGAATTACATAATTAGAAAAAATCATAAACATATAACACAAATTAAAACCTAATCCTAATTGCTAAACAAAACAGAAACTACAATCAAATATCATTGAAATAGTAAATCAGAAACACAGAGGAAAAGATTAGTGTTTTACCTAAGTGCTCGAGGTTCTAACCAAGAGTACGACATAAATAGACGGCAAGTCGACCTTCACGCCTCTTTTCTCGATGACAAATGCTAAAAAACAAAAACTCTGGCGAACTAGAGTTGTGTCCAGCATGTGTCAAAGAGAAAGAGAGATTATGGGGTCGTATTAATGCCAGAACAGTGGCCCAACGGTGGTGAGGTAGCGGCAGTAGGGTGGTCGCGACAGTGAGGGCGGCTGGCCGACAGTGGTGGTGCTTTTGGGGGTGAAATTGGTAGGAATGGATAGATTTCTTTGAGATCTATGCATTTATGTAGGTGTTATGGTGTGGGGCCGAATAAAACTCGAGAAATTTTGAGAAGGCGACGGCTAGGGTTTCTCAGATTTATGAAGATTCATGAGGATTGGCCGGGATTTGGAGGATTTGGTTCATGGATTTGGAAAGAGGGGAGTGAGAGAAGGTTGTGGTGTGAATTTATTGTAAATTTGAGGTGGCCGGCCGACGGAGATAGGCGGTAGTGAGAGGAGACGAGAGAGAGTGAAAAGAGAGGAAGAAGAAAGAAAATAGGGCCAAAATGAGGGCAAATTTCGGCCACCATAGGGCTTAAATACCTGATATGGATAACAACTGATGGCCGTTGGATTAAAGGGCTATGGACGGATGAGATTGGGTCTCTGATTCATTAAGCAAAACGACGTAGTTTCACCATGAATCTATGTCGTTTAGCTCATCTCCCTATCTGGCCTCATCCGGACCGGGTCAGTGCCCTTGGGCTACTTATTTGGTCCAAATTTGGCCCAATTTGATTAAAAATGCATTGGCCTACTCCATCCACATTTACTTATACTTTAATCTATTTAAATCCTAAAATGCACAAATATAATGAATTTATTTTTTGCTATATTAAATATGCAAATTGAGATGCACAAATAAAAAGTATTTTTTTATGAAATAAAATACAAACAAAAGTGCACATAAATATGAGAATTTAATTTAGAATAAGCAAGTTTTTTGGGAAAACTAATTAAAACAACAAGACACTAACAAATTTGGGAGAGGTCAAAATAGTGCACAAATTAGGTATTCACGAGTACTTTCGTCGCGGAGCATAAATTTATGGGTAAAAATTTATTAAAACTGTAACAAATGGTAGATATGAACCCATAACTTTTAAAATATAACGGGTTCAACGCTAAATTCTGGATTCGCCTCTGGGGTATGGGGAGGATAGTGTGTAATATCTTGTGGAGATAGAGAGATTATTTTCAATAGACCATCGACTCAAATTAAGCATATACACGACAGTAATAACAAGGAAATATCATAGTGTAGATGCCACAAAAGAAAGACGACAACAATAGCAAAATAATAGGATTAATTTGTATGCCATAAGTTGACTGAATTTTAACATCGACTATATACCTTAAATAGGAGTCCAAATCGGTTTTCTCTTTCCCTTCAATCTTCATGTAACTAGTATGTGCCTAAATAATTCTGGAGCTAGAGTGTCAGACCCGAAAAGAATACCTTAACATAGCTTGTTCTTATAGGTGCGTAGAACAAATATCAACATATACAAGCATATAAACGGTAATATAAAAGATTTATCTAACTGTAGCTTGTTTATATTAGAATATGTGCAGCGGAAGCAAGCAAACAATCCAGACATCGCAAACATGTAAACTAGACAATGATATAATTCTGAGATTAGAAACACTAACCTCTTGAAAACATTGCACAGGTCCTCCACAGAGCAAGAATTCAGGGCTGCAGTCTTCTGCTATGGTCCTAGTAAGACCTTGGACGAAATTGCTTTGAGTGGGCAAGAACAATACAACTCTAAAAAGTGTGTTATTGGGTGAAAACGTCTTGCTTAAGTAGACTCATTTTTCAGCCAAAAGAGGGCTCCAAAAATGTGTAGGATTGTTCAAGTAGAATCCTACTCTAACTCTCAAGGATGACTTTTTTCCCAAGTCACCTTTTATCCAAGTCTGTCCAAGTTTTTTTACTAGGTATAGTAGGGACCACATAAACAATAAGAGACTCCTAATTATAACATTAATTCAAAAATTTGCAAGAATTAATTTTTACTATAATTAATTGCAGTTTATTCCACTAAAATTGCAATTGAACTCCTCAATATGAATTTCGAAAATTCACTAATACTTATTTTAACTCCCCATGTTAGGATAAAAAATAGCATCTAATTAAATTAAATTACTGACAATTTAATTTAATCAAGTCATTAAATCATTTATAATTCCTCTTAAATTATTTCATGTGACGGATACAAAATCCACCGGTCGGGTTTTCACATGAAAATTTATAAGCTTACATAAATGGGTATCATCAAACTCAAAACCGAGTCATGGATTCTATCAACTAATTATTATTTCACAAATGCTATTCGTTATTGTTCAATCTATTAGGCTTACACAAATTATGAATAGAGTTGTACCTTTTGATTAATCAAAAACAATAAAAAAAATACATTGATCATAATAATTATATCAAAATTAGGAGTATAAGCTCATTTAATGAATTAAAGAAAATGTTTTTTATATATTCAGTAGAAAAACATCTTTTCTCTACTTGATACGTTCAATATAAACTAAGTATACTAGCACAAGAAGTTGGAGTAAAACCACTCCCATAATCAAGACAAATTATACTTTAATTTTGTGCTACAATCATCAAGACATTTTTCCAATAATATCTTCGATTGTGAACATAGTTTAGTAATTATGAGAATCGATAATTTAATCTTCTGTGCATGAGCTAAGACTCCATGCACTAAATTGTCTACTACATAACTAAAGGACACACATGCAACAAATGATCTATTTAAAATAGTACTTTATTGAATTGAATAAGTCAAATAAATAATTGTTCCATAAAGAGTAAACACAATATTATGTCTAAACCGCATAGTTAATACTTAATAGTATATCCTAACAATCTTCCACTTAGACTCATAACCATGCGTCTACAACTCTAATACTCATTCCTTCTACATGCTTGTCAAAACTCTTCTGTGGCAAGCTCTTGGTAAACGGGTCTGCCAGATTGTCCTCTGACGCAATCTTCAACACTCTTGTAACACCCCTCTCCGTTATGTCCTGAATTAAATGATATTTACGCTTAATATGATTACTCCTTTTATGGCTTCTTGTTTCCTTCGAGATTGAAACTGCACCACTATTGTCACGATAAAGTACAATTGGTGCTTGAGCCGAAAGAACTACATTAAGCTCTTTTAGAAATTTTCCGAGCCAAACAGCCTCTTAGCTGCCTCAGATTTAGCCACATATTCGGCATCCATGGTGGAATTATCAATACATGATTGCTTGATACTCCTCCAACTTATGGCTCTACTTTCTAAGGTAAATACATATCCTGAGATAGATTTTCTAGAATTTCTATCTGACTGGAAATCTGAATCAGTATAGCCAATGGGTACAAGATTACCTGAGTGATAAACTAACACATAATCCCTAGTCCTTTTCAGGTACTTGATTATATGTTTAACGATAGTCCAGTGTTCTCGTCTAGGATTAGACTGAAATCTACTAACCATACCAACAACAAAGCAGATATCAGGTCTAGTACATAACATAACATACACGAGACTCCCTACAACAGAAGCATAAGGGACTGCCTTTATCTTATCTGTCTCATCAGTCATTTTTGGGGACTGATCTTTTGATAGAGAGATTCCATGCCTAAAAAGGAGAAAACCTTTCTTGAAGTCTTGCATGCTAAACCTGGTGAGAATAGTATCAATATAAAGTGCTTGGGATAAGCCTAATATCCTTCGCTTGCGATCTCGCATAAGCTTGATTCCAAGGATATATGCCGCTTGTCCCAAGTCTTTCATATCAAAATGCGAGGACAACTATTCCTTTACTAAATTCAACATGCTCATATTATATCCTATGAGCAAAATATCATCTACGTACAAAACCAAAAATGTAACTTCATCTCCATCCCATTTCTTATAAACACAAGACCCGTTTTCACATTGATCAAAACTGAAAGTTTTAATCGATGTGTTAAAACAAGTATTCCATGCTCTAGAAGCTTGTTTCAATCCATAAATGGATTACTTTAATTTGCACAACATATGCTCATTGCCACTTTTTATGAAACCAACTGGTTGTTCCATATAGATGCATTCATGAAGACTTCCATTAAGAAAAGCCGTCTTGACATCCATTTGTCAAATCTCATAATCGTAATGAGCAATAATGGATAAGAGAATCCTAATGGATTTAAGCATGGCTACTGGAGAAAAAGTTTTCTCATAATCGATCCCTTCTTTTTGAGTAAACCCTTTTGCAACAAGCCTAGCTTTAAAAGTTTGCACTTTTTCATCTACTCCTCTCTTTTTCTTATAGACCCATCTATAACCAATGAGTTTGACTCCAACAGGTGGTTCTACAAAATTCCAGATTTGATTGGAGTGCATGAACTCCATTTCAGATTTCATAGCAACAACCTAATTATCAGCATCTGTATCCTATAGTGCTTCGTCGTAATTAAGAAGTTTTGTATTAGGCTCTTCAGGGATTCTAGCATAAGATTCTCCCAAGAGCGCAAACCGGAGAGGTTTTTTAATAATTCTCCCACTACGACTAGTCACTACAGGTGCAGTTGGATTTTGTTGTTGAATCACAACATCATTTACTGAAGCCTCAATGTTATCCTCCACACTTTATGGTGCTGGGATATCATTAACTTCTTCCTGAAGTGCAGACTGCACAACAATTTCAGTTTTCTCAACAATCTGAGGTTGCTCAACATTACTCTCACTACTTTGGGGTAGTGAGATGTCAGGCAATTGCTCTTGTGCGTTCTGCTGCCTATTGACATTTCTCCCACTACGATAATGCTGTGGTATGTCAATATGGGCTTCTGAGATACGTTCCAGAGACGAGTCATTAGTTATTCCATTACTTAATTCCTATAAAACTAGTTTACTTCTAGGAATATGGTTCATTAAATAGTCCTCTTCTAAAAATTTGGTATTTATCGTAACAATTACCTTCTTTTCTTTGGGACAATAAAATAAACCTCCTTTAGTTCCTTTTAGATATCCAATAAAAATGCATACTTCTGTCCTTGATTCCAATTTATTCGCTTTCCCTTTCAGCACATGTGCTGGACAACCCCAAACCCGAATGTACCGTAAACTTGGCTTGCGCCCAGTCCACAATTCTGCTGGGGTTGAAGGTACTAACTTAGAAGGAACCAAATTTAGAATGTAATTTGTTGTTTCTAAGGCGTATCCCCAAAAGGAAAAATGGCAAATCAGAATAACTTAGCATTGATCTAACCATTTCTAAAAGGGTTCTATTTCTTCTTTCCGCCACACCATTTTGTTGTGGTGTTCCTAGGGCAGATAATTGAGATGTAATTTCACAATCTGATAAGTATTTAATGAATTCCGCAGAACGGTACTCACCACCACGATCAATTCGCAATGTTTTGATATATTTATCATGTCGTTTCTCCGTTTTCGTCTTAAATTCTTTGAATTTTTCAAAGCATCTAGACTTACGGCGCAACACATCAATGTATCCATGTGAGCATCTAATTTTTGACTATATTTAAATTTTTCATCACTTTTTAGTATGTAAATATTTGCTAAGTTTAATCTTGATATTTTAGCCTTTATTTCACTTTTTAGTAGGTTTATTTGATCAAATTAAAAACTACAAAAAGAGTTACATTTTTTTTAGAGTGTTAGTTTTATTTTCATTTACAAAGAAAGAAAAAGTTTTCAAAAAATATAGTTTTATCTAATTTAGTACAATTTTTAAGTTAGAGGCTTGAGTATAGTAATTTTACCTTGCTTTTTATTTACTTATTTAGTCAGAGTAGATTATTTTGCTTATTTATTATCAAGAAAAGAAAATACTAAAAAAAAAGAACCAATCACAATTTGCCAACTAGCAAAGATTCCTTCCCATCCAACTTTGTAACAGATTTTGCAAATGCACTTGTGTTCTCGTATTCATTCTCTCGAATCTAGTCATCAGCACACACATATCCCCTTTTCTTGGAAGTCTCTCACACACACACACGCAACTCACACCCACCCGTTTCCTTCCAACTCAATTTTCTCTCCCTGATCTCTCTTATAAAACATAACACACACAAAAAAAGAAAATAAACCTGAAAAAAACATAGCACAAGATAGAGAGAGTAAAAACAAACGGAAATAGAGATAGAGAGAGCACGAGAAAATGGAGAAAAAGAGATCTGGGGAGGATTCAAAGAAAAAATTGTTATAGTTCTGTATTGTTGTAACAAATAATTAAACTTTCTGAAATATATAAACAAAACAGAAAGTTAGTCATACTTGTTTACGAAATAAATTCTGGAAAAACAGTATAAGAATAAATCGAGCCCACTGAATACACAGTGTGTCCTTAAGAAAATTATTCCCCTCAAGTACCCGAGGTGCTGGAATATATCCTCCCAGGATAGAACGATTTAACTCACCGGAGTGTTGATACCAAAACGCCGGTGAACAGCTAGCCACTCGAAGGCTGTAAAACACACTGAATTTTTGAGCAGAAGAAGAAGCTCAGAAAATTTCGTAAGGAAAGATTCTGGGATTCAAACTCTATTTATAGAGTTGCTGGCATTATTTCTGAAAAGATTTGCAACCTTCAAGAAACAGCCATGCCTGTTGGAACAGGGTTATTTGAAATGTTGCGGGAAAATTGATTTAAAATAATCCGGGAAAGAAAATGTCCTGATCGGACCAGGTCGCGGGTCATGAGTTATTCCGGATTGAATTTTTCGTTAATTATTTAATTAATTAAATAAATAATTGAAAGGAATTTTGTCCAAAAAGATTAATCAATCAATCGATCTTTGACCGAATTCGAATCCGAATTCGAAGCCGAAGCCGAAGCCAAGCCGAGCCGAGCCGAGCGAGCGACGACGACGACGGCGCGAGGCTTGCCTTCTTAACTCTTTAAGAGCTAGAAGAAGAGCAATTATATATATACCCATCAAAAGCCTTTTCTTCCTCCAATATGGGACAACGTCCCTTTGCCAAGGAGGGAAACTCAAATATTTCATTTTTCCTCCATTTCTCATTCACCCTCTTTAAGCTACACAAGCTTAAAATCCCAACAATCCCCCACATGAATGGAGAATGGCTATAAAATAAAGGAATGCACGGATGCGTGTGTGTTTTACATGCAGGAATTAATTGCATCTGGATAAGTAGGTTTCCCTTTAAACTTTCCGTAGTGAACTTATATCGGATATACTCGGTCAATCGGTAGATTTGATATCTTTGAACCGTCGAGCTTTGTTGTATACCTAGACAACATAAGTCACACAATCAATCCTTAACCATCTATGGTTCTCACGGTTGTGTTCGTTTCAGCCATGAACACCGCCTGGTTTCATGAGTGCTTAGAGAATGGGCCTTTACTTTCATTCCCCTTGAAGCGGCTTACACNTAAATGTGTAATCCTATAGACACACTATCTGGTCATATCCTGCCAAACTTAGCAAATCATTAAAAAACCTTTAAGCTTTGTTGATTTATCAAAAAGCCTTAATGCTTTACCTCGATTTCTGAACATTGTCTTCATCACGAGAATGGATTGAGTTATTTGACAATGTTGAACCGTCATTCATAACTTTATTTGATCTCTTTGAACCTAGATCGTGGGATCTCCAGTCTGCTAGGTAGACTTACCGCCATGATGACTTGTCCTAGACCTTAACCCCATTCCCTTTGATGATCTTTCAACTGCC
>AWOL01S0010488.1:3599-19900 GCA_000715115.1 Nicotiana otophora | reverse complement strand
TTTTTTTTTATAGACGGGTCCTTAAATTTCTGAAGCAAATCAACCCACCTTACGCTACGCAATTAATGTTAGCATAGTAATATTAATTCATTCTAGAATTATATTCCAGCAGTAGAGATTTTGCCTCTTCTTCTTCAATTAAGTCAAGCCAAACCACAATCTAAAAGCCTTTAATTACGCCAAACATAGTTTTAAGGCCTCCTGCTAGATAGGGCGGCCAGCATAGTCTGAACAAAATATTTTACTATAAATCCCTATAATTCTTCGCTGCTCTCTACACATAAAATAACCAGCAACAACTATTTATAAGAGTATAAACCTTATTTTGACAAAAAACTGCAGTGTCTATTTCTATATGAAATTTTTCTACAAATTTTAACTATACATAAGTTATATAGACTAACAAATATCAAATCCCAGACAATTACTATAATTTCCTAAAATTTTTAATTATTCTTTTACATAGTCTAATGCTGGTATTATTATAGTAGTAATCGGCATAGCTTTAGTTCATTTAATGCTTCTTTCATTTTTTTGTTGCCAAAAGTAACAGCGTTAAAGTTTCGGCAAACAACCAAAGAAATCGGCAAGTAGGCCACCAAAATGTAGGATCTAATTTCAGTATCTATTATCATATGTCGACTCAATTCATCTTCGCTCTTTAGTGGTAGGCCAATTGGCGTTTGTTTCAGAAAATTGAAGAGTGAACATTTTCAGCAGAAGTTGTTTTTCAACTGCAAACTAAAAGTTTTTAGTGTTTTTTGCAAAATAAAAAAAAAACTATAGTTCAAATTGTTGAAGCAATTGGTGCCTTGATCAAACTTCAATTAGAGCCTGTTTGGAAAGCCACCTAGGTATTGGATTTGAGTGTAATTACGCACTTTGGTATGTTTGTCTGGCCAAGTAATTACTTGGTCAGCATGAATTGGGTGTAACTAGAGAGGTGTAATTACACCTCCAATTCTCAAGGGGAGGTGAGAATTGGCAAGATTACTTTTTAATTTCTTTTCTTTTTGTTTTTATTTTAATTTATTTTCTTTATAACTTTTTATTTCCATTATTTTAATTTCTTTTTATTTTAATTTTACTTTTTAATTTCTTTTTTAATTTCTAAATATATTTTCTTTGTACATTATTATCTTTTGTTTCTCTACCTTTACTTCTTGTGATTTCATGTAATTGCTTGTATATTTTATTTCTTATTTGTTTTATTTTTTTCATTTAGCGTAACTGCGTTATATTCTAGTTTTTGAAACTACACCTCATAATATTAGAAATAATGAGTCATTAACAAACTTGGCATATAATGAGTGATGTCATTAAAGTAGAACTTCGTTGTTGAATGAGGTAATAAACTTATTATGTTTCCTAATCTTAAGTTGTATTGGAACTTATTTTTATTATGTTGGAATTTGACATATGTTAAACTATTATTTTTAAATTTTAAAATTGTGTTATATTTATGGTTTCACTTTATTTGTTTAAGTAGTATTGACTTTTTATTTCATATTGCATGTTGTTCATTTTTTAGTTAGAATTGATAGATTACTTTTGTCAAACATGCATTCTATGATGTTCTTACAAGACGTATATTTTTAATTTTTATAATTTATTAAGCTAAATATTATTAATTTGAAAAATATATACCAATTATTTTTACAATATTAGTTATAAATATATAATTACTAATTAATTTATATTCAAGAAAAAATATGCATCCTAAATACCAAATCTAATATCATTTATACTTATATAAAAATATTTATAGGCATATATTTATTATATTAACTTTTAAGTTTTGATAATTAGTTCATTTAAATTTAATCTAACTGTGTAATTATACTTATGCAACCAAAACAGTGCGCTTGTAATTACACTGTAATTATATTATGATAAATAAATAGGTCATCGTAATTACAATACTGTATAATTACTAGACTGTGGCTAGCAATTACACAAATTTCAATTACCTGGTGGCTTTCCAAACATGCCCTTAATGTTTTCCTTTAAGTGACAAGGAGACATAACAAATGGACTGAGCTTGTAGGTTTATGTACGTAATATAAATATGCTTACCTTTCCTATTGGGTAGTAGTTATTCTATTCAAAGTATTATATTTACAGAAAATACGCTTCAATTATTAATGTTACATTTCATATTTACTTGGAGAAGGGCATTTATAGAATTAATCTGTAGTTGGTCTTTGATTTTTTCGATTTATATAGTTTAAATCAACAGAAAAGGGCTTAAAGTACCCCTGTTGTATGCTAAATAGTTTATAAAAATCCCCGTCCATCTATCCGTCTGAAAATATATAGGACGTTAATTCTATTCTCAAAAGTGCCCACGCGACTAACGACAGCACATGCGGGCATTTCATTAAATGATGTGGCATCCTTTCTTTTGGCCACGTGACTCTGGGGGGGCTAAAATTGTATTTGGGTAAATTTCGACCTATTTAACCGATCGACCCACTCTTCTTACCTTATGCACACTCTTTTAACCCTATACCCACGTATTTTACTCATCTTCCTCCCCAATTTAGAACCTAGGTCATCAGATTGCTCATATAATCTTCTTTCCCAAAATTTCTCTTTTTCAACTAATTAATTCTTGTCTTTTTCCTTTGAATCTTATGGTTGGCGGTAAAAGTTGCGCCTTTATTGATTAATAAAAAATTCAAATGTCTGAAAATTACATCTCTTTTGGTTCGTCGCATCGTTGTGGTTTAATTGCAAATCATTTTGTGGCTAAGACTCATTTGAACGGTGATCGTTGATTCTACAAATGCCCTCGTTTTGACGAGGAAGCTTCATGTGATTTGTGGGAATGGCGGGATGAAGAGATGCCACCACATGTGACGATGTTAATCAATAACTTGAATACTTCATTGAAGTCAGTGAAAGTTGAAAGAAATTATCTGAAGAAGATGGTGGCTAACTTGGAAGATGTTGTTTCTACTGAAAGACTGAAAATGGAGAAAATAATGAAATAGATGGAGGGAATTAATTCAGCAAACTTAGAAAATGTCGCTAGGATGGAGGATAAACTACAAATAATGAAGTGGTTTATTGTGTTTTCTTGGGTTGTCTTTGTGTTGGTACTAATTTTCAAGATGATGTAGAGTAGTTAGGTTATTTTGTAATTCTGTCGATGTTGTAATTCTGCAGATGTTTTAATGCTGCAGTTGTAGTGGTTCTTTGTTGGTATGAAATGAAGTTTTTGTTTTTCCTTCACTCTCATACAATTTTTTTCATACACAAAAAATCACTAAGTCAAATAGAATCATCTTTTATAGATATACAAGAAGAACATTGCCATTACTCGAGTAGTAAACATACATTATTTCAAGAATTAAGCCCAACAAAATATTTCTATTAGACAAGTAAATGTGTGATCCAAAAACCTGTACCACTGTCACAACATTTACTTGTCTAAAAATCTAGAACATGAACAAACATCATGTAGTCAAACATTCATGCATAAAAAGGATTTAAATGTATATTACATTCATTATTTCTTGTTACACTACTCCCCCTTGCTCCTCCCCTTGCCTCTTCTAGCTTTAAGTTTACCAATCTTCTTTTTTCACGCCCAATAGTTGAGCCGTTGTCATTGCCTCCTTTCCCTTCCAGGTAGTTCTCTTTGGGGAGTATGATAATTTTGTTGGTTGTGAGCTAACAGTATGATTCCCTGTGAATTGTATCTTCCTAGTCCCAGAATTTTGTTGATTCTTATGATGAAGTCTAGTCTTAATATCAGAGACAACCTTAGGCCTCAAAACATGGCCAATTTCTGCACCAAAGTCTGCTTGAATAAGCGTTCTTCTGGTCTGCATATTCTAACTTGGCATCTGAGTTGCCTGGGTGTACTGACTAGATTGCTGACTTGGCATCTGAGTGTACTGACTGGATTGCTGACTGGATTGATGACTGGACAACTGACTTAGTTGGATAACCTGACTTGGCATTTGTTGGTCTTGTACTTTAAAACCAGGATTAGTAACCATGAAAAATTATGATTCTTGGTCTTGAGTTGTCTGAGTGTGGTCTTACACATTCTTGGACTGTAAGTATAAAAATTATATTGTAAGGTTAAAAAATGGATTGTAAGTATAAAAAACAGATCATAAGTATACCTTATTGGCTAATGGTGGTGGTTCCATGGCTTGGTGTGGCTCAACTTTACAGAATTTTTCACCTCTAACAGGTTGCAGTTTGTGCTGATACACCAATTGCCAAGCTTGTTTGGAATACCACCAGTGAATCCCAAGTATTGGGTCCAGTTTTTTTATAGTTGAATANGTTGCAGTTTGTGCTGATACACCAATTGTTAAGTTTGTTTGGAATACCACCAGTGAATCCCAAGTGTTGGGTCATTTTTTATAGTTGAATACCTTGATAGCATGAGCACAAGGAATTCCAAACAAGTCCCAAAGTCTGCATGTGCACCTTTGTTGAATGCCTTGATAGCATGAGCACAAGGGATTCCAAACAAGTCCCAAAGTCTGCATGTGCACCTTTGTTGCTCCAGAATCACTGTGTTCCTGTCTTTACCTTCACTTATTTCAAAACCCCTATCTCCATTGAAATTTTCCTTGCACTTTAAAGTCATCTCTCTATAATCATTGTAAAACTCCATTGCATATGGGCTGTATTCACCTCTCCAACAGCTAACTTCATCTGCTCTATCCTTTAGTTGATTCATCACCTTCAATTATCAACTAGTAAACAAGCAGTTAGTCAACAATAGAGTATTTAACAAGCAGTTGTTAATCCTTCACTCTTACATCAGTTAGATAAATTAACAAGCAGATAGTCAACTAGTCAACAGTAGACAAACTAACAAATTAACAAATTAACAGTAGACTTCACCTTCACTCTTATATTCTCAAGCATCTTTACTATTGGCTTATGTCTATCTTCAAGAATCTAAGAGTTGAAAGACTCTATAAGGTTGTTGTCCGCCATTGGGTTCTTATATTGGGTATCAACGTAAGCTCTACACCAGCTTACTGGAGGATATTTCAGCAAGTCTCTGACAGTATCCTTAGACACTTCACCAAATTGTTTCAATATATCCTTAAATTCTTTCTCATATGTGCTCCAAGAACACCACCACATTAATTTTTTCATCTCATCAGTCTTCCAATATTTGCTCCAGTTTGCTTAAATATGCCTTGCACAATATCTATGATATGATTGTGGACATACATTCCTTACAACATCTAATAGACCCTGCACATGATGAAATATTACATTAACTGTCACGACCCAAAATCCATTAAAGGTCATGATGGCGCCTAATACCACTGTCAGGCAAGCCAACAATAAAAGTTTAACGTAATTACTCATTTTAGTATTTTTGAAATCGTAAATTCCTTCAATTAAATAGTAAGAGATAAAATTTTACAGAGTAAATGATAATATCTTCACAACAACAACAATACGGAACAACCCATAATCACCCCCAAAAGCTGGTGTCACAAGTGCATGAGCATTTACTAGGAAGTAAAATAAAATACAGTATCTGTCCGGAATAGAATTTGTACAGGAGAATATAAATAACTCTGAAGGAGACTCCACTGGCTGCAGATCGTAACATGAAATGCAGCTCACGGTAAGTCCCCGCATCATCCGTGCCTCTGCGCCCAAATGATCACCAGACATAAAAGTACCTGCACAAAAATGTGCAGCAAGTGTAGTGTGAGTACGTAAATCAATGTGTACCCAGTAAGTATCTAGCCTAACCCTGAAGAAGTAGTAACGAGGGATCGACATCGACACTCACTAGTGGTCTNCTGTAGCCTCTCGAAGATAAGTAAAAACATCTTTGTACCAATTCGCAAGACTCTACTAGACTTGCTCATGACTCATGAGACCTAAGTGAACCTAGTGCTCTGATACAATGTTGTCACGACCCAAAATCCGCCATAGGTCATGATGGCGCCTAACGTCACCGTCAGGCAAGCCAATGGTGACTTACCAATTTAATTGTCCATTTTAGTATTTTTGTAATCAAAGTTTTCCTTAATTAGACAGTAAAATAGAATTTATGGAGTAATCGAAAGTAACTGCGTGAACCATGATAAATAAATAACCTGAAAGAACCCCCAAAACCCGGTGTCATAAGTGCATGAGCATTAACTAGGAATTATGATAAATGCAACATCTGCCTGGAATACAAATTAGTCGGGAGTATGTAATTAACACTGATGGAGACTTTGTATGATGCGGATTCGTAACATGGAATGCAGCTCACCGTAAGTCCCCGCATTAGCTGCACCTTTGTGCCCAAACGATCACTAAACATACATGTACCTGCACAACAATGTGGAACAAGTGTAGTGTGAGTACGTAAATCAATGTGTACCCAATAAGTATCTAGCCTAACCCCGGAGAAGTAGTAACGAGGGATCAACATCGACACTCACTAGTGATACAATAATATCAGGTACAGTAATGAGGTGAACAAATATGAGGCAGAGTAAATAAATAAAATAAACAAGTATAAATACGTGGTATAATTCTCCTCTTTACAATAGGCTCAAGCTCTCAATTAGCAAATTTTCTCCTCAACCGGAGCATATATATAAATATATAGTGGACCTCACCAAAATAGGTCGTTATACTTTAAATCAGGAAGAACTCACAAATACACTGGCTTCTTGCCAAATGTTACGCACTATTTCATGAGGATATTTTATAGAAATGCCGAGGCGTACGATCCGATCCCATCATAATCTGTGCACTGCCGAGGGTTAAACGGCACGAACCATAGATGCATCTATTAACCTACCGAGGCGAACAACCCGCTCCCATGAGAGTGTGGTACATAAATCATGCCGATGCGAACGACCCAATCCCATTAAAATAAGAAGCTTTAACGGGTCCTTGACCCCACTCACAAATAAACGTGTGAGTTATAATTTCTTTAATGAAAAACCTTTCAATGAAACATACATATATATATATATCGCGGACACAATTTCATAAGAGGAGCACAATTGTTTTGTGACTAATCATGAAACTCATGAAGTCTCTACAATAACGAGTCTATCACTCTACGCATGTCTAGTCTCAAGTCATAATGCGAAATAAGAGAATTAAACGAGCAAAGATAATCTCTATAGTGCAAGTATAGCATGGTGTGAACCTAAGTCTACCCGAACAATAACATGAATCTAGCTACGTACGTACTCTCGTCACCTTATACGTACGTAGCCCCTGCATCAAGTTACACATATTAAATATATCACTTAGGGGTAATTTCTCCCTCACAGAGTTAGACATGAGACTTACCTCGCCTCAAAGCTTACTTTCCGGTCCACAATTGTGCTTTAAACCCTCAACTCGGTGCCAAATGACCCGAAACTAGTCAAATGACATTTAAAATAGTCAATACATGTTTAAGAGTTCATTTTCTAACTATTAAAGTGATTTTCCAACCCATCAAATTGAAGAATTCCTAAAATTCACCCCCGGAACCACTTGTTCGGATTCCGAAAATTTTCGGAGAAAATTATTACCCATAATCTCATGAAGTCAAATATATATTTTTCACCAAATTCCATAACCATTTCTGTGGTCAAATCCCATTTTTATCCAAAACCTAGGTTTTTCATCTAAACCCTTGATTTCACAAATTTTTATATGTTAATCTACCCATAATCTATGTATTTAACTCATGTTATGTAGAAATTACTTACCTCAAAGTACTAGGTGAAAACCCTCTTCCAAAAGCTTCAAAAATCGCCCAAGAGATGAAAGAAAATGAGCTAAATAGCCTAAATCCCGCATTTAGTAGAGCTGTGAATTTGTCTCAGATGTCGCATTTGCGACACCTGGTTTGCAAATACGAAGGTCACAAATGTGAACCTGGGCTCCCCCTTCCAAGGTCGCAAATGCAAACACTACCGAGGTCGCAAATGCGACCAAAGTGTCGCAAATGCGAACACTGCCCAGCTCAGGCTTCTTCACAATTGCGAAGCCTTCCTCGCAAATGCGAACAAATTCTCGCATTTGCGAGACCTGCAACAGCTGCCAAGAAACACTAGAAAAACTGAAGTTTTTCCCATCCTCCCGAATGTCCGAAACTCACTCGAGCCCTCGGGGCTCCACACCTGTAACGACCCAACTTGTCATTTTAAGAATTAACGCTCCGTTCAACGACTTAAGGTCTTGAGCAGCTTCGTATTATGTGTATTGAATTGCGTGCGTGATTGAATTTAGTTATCGGATGATTCAGGGTGATTTGGGACACTCGGTCCCTAAAACGGAAGCTTAAGTCTTAGGATTTTGACCATAATCGAAAATGTGTGAAGACAACTCCGGAATAGAGTTCCGTAGGTTCCGTTAGCTCCGTTGGGTGATTTTGGACTTAGGAGCATGTCCGGAAAATTATTTAGAGGTCCGTAGTGGAATTAAGCTTGAAATGGCAAAAGTCAAATTTTTGGAAAGTTTTACCGGGGGCTTGACTTTTTGATATCAAGGTCGGAATCCAATTCTGGAAATTTGAATAGCTTCGTTATGTTAATTATGACTTGTGTGCAAAATTTGAAGTCATTCTGGATTGATTTGATGTGTTTTGGCACAAGATATAGAAATTGGAAGATTAAAGTTCATAGATTTTGATTTGAGGTGTAATTCGTCATTTTGATGTTGTTCGATGTGATTTGAGGCCTCGAGTAGGTTCGTGTTATGTTATGGGACTGGATGGTGTGATTGGACGGGGTCCCGAGGGGCTCGGGTGAGTTTCGGGGTCGTTTCGGACCATTTCTAGGCCATTTATACCTGCTGGTTTTTGGCTAGAGCAGTGTGCTATGCGATCGTATGGAATTGGCCGCGATCGCGAAGCACAAAATGGAGGAAAATGGCCAGTGAATCGCAATCGCGGAAGGCCTTTCGCGATCACGTAGAGGAAAGTTCTGCTGCATTGACCCGACTTTGGAAGCTTATATTTCGCAATCTATAAGGAATTTGAAGATGATCCAAAGTTGTAGCCCTTTGTGTCTAGTTTTCAGAAATGTAAAATATTTGTAATTTGGAGGTGTGTACAAAAGGTTATGGTGGATACATTACAGGTTGTCCGGGAAGAGTTTGGAAATCTCTGTTGCATAGGGCTGACTTTGGAAGCTTATATCTCACAATATATAAGGAACTGGGAGATGCGAAACAAATGAAAGTTATAGCCCTTGAAATCTAGTTTTCAGAAAGTTAAATCATTTATCATTTAGAGTTTTGTACAAAAGGTTATGACCGTTATACTAGAGGCTGTCCGGAAGAGTTAAAAGATTTGTTCTTCGCGATCGCGATTGGTTTTCCGCGATCGCGAAGAGCAATTTTGGGGCTAAAAAATTTTGTGCTTCGCGATCGCGAAGCATTTTCTGCGATCACGAAGAGTAAATACCGGGAAGTAGCTATATTTCGAGATTTCAGCCAGTTTTGACATATTTGGAGCTATGGAGCTCGGATTGAAGCGATGTTTGAGGCGATTTCCACCATATGGATTAGGGTAAGTGTTCTATATCCTAAAGTATTTATATTTCATGAATCTATGATTATATTCATCATTTAATTCGGATTTTAATGGAAGAAATCAAGATTTTTATAAAATCTTCCAAAAACGAAAATGTAAGATTTGGAGGTCGAGTTGTTATTGGAATTCAATAAAATTGGTATGGTTGAACTCGTATTGGAATGAGTGTTCGGATTTCATGAACATTTTGTCGGGTTCCAAGGGACGGGTCCCACATTGACTTTTATTGATTTTTTGGAATAAATTTTTAACTCGACGTATTATTATCCAGAATTGTTTCTGATGAATTTTAATAAAGTTATACAATTAATTCTGATAGATTTGAGCGGTCCGGAGGTCAATTCAAGCGAGAAGGTGATTTTGAAATATCGGCATAACTTCAAAAAGGTGAGTGTCTTGCCTAATCTCCAGTGGAAAAATACCTCTTAGGCATTGAGTATTATGTACAAATTGTGTAATTGAAAATCATGTACGCGAGGTGACGAGTACGTACTTGGTTTATATGTGTAAATTTTATTGATTAAAATCCTTAAACACCCTTAGGTATTAAATTAAAAATTATTGACACTTACTAAATCCTCTATTTGTCATGCCTAGATCCTTGTTTGTTGAATTTGTTTTATACGATGATTTGGTGTGATTGTCACCTTGATTTTATGTAAAATATTATTTTATTGAGTGTTCACTACCGAATATTTTTGTTAAGATTTTGTGCACATTATGATCGAGCCATGTGCTCCTTATTGTGAAAAATAATGTATTATTGATTTATGTGGCAAGTTATAATATTTGGGCACTTGATGTGCAATTTGTGATATGTTATAAGATTTGAGCACTTGATGTACAATTTATGATATATTGTAAGATTTGAGCACTTGATGTGCAATTTATGATACATTATAAGATTTGAGCACTTGATGTGCAATTTATGATATGTTGTAAGATTTGAGCACTTGATGTGCAATTTGTGAAATATTGTAATATTTGGGCACTTGAGGTAGAAGTTGTATTATGGTGTGATATTTGGGCACTTGAGATGCGATTTGTAAAATATTGTGATATTGATACGCATGCGGTGAGATAAGGGTGGTTTGAAACGCGTGGCTAGTAGGGGAACTACTAGAAGTCATGCGGTGATATAAAGTCAGGGTGTTGAAATGCATGCGGTGAGATAAGGGTGGCTTGAAACGCGTGGCTAGTAGGGAAACTACTAAAAGTCATGCGGTGTGATAAAGATGGCTAAAATGCAGGATGCTATTTCGGAAAAAAATGATTTCTTTAAAATTAAATGTGAAGGCTCCCGTGTAATATAAGAAATGAGATATTGTGAATTTATTTATGATTTGGGACTACGAGGCGGGACCTCGGGAGTACCATGTTGATATTTCTTTATTTATGTTCTTGCCTTGGGTGATTTTATTTCATTTAATATGTAAATTCTTGTCTTCTTCCGTGAGGTACTAGTTGATTTATTATTATGTGTTTTGTGCTCCTAGTTGTATTGTGTTGGCTTTGGCTTTTTAGTACGAGACTCTGAAGAAGTATATTTCTGGTTTTTCTTAATGATTTTCGATGATTAAGTTGATTTAAATAAAATAAATTATTATTATGTTTTAAATTAAATAGTTTTACAACCAAACCAGTAGTTATCAGATGCTTTAATTTAAGTGCAATGTTATTTTTTTCACCCAAATGATTTCAAAAAATAAATTCAATTCTTTGTTGATTTCTTACTTGATTTAAAAATTCTAAAATTACTTTAAGAGAAATAAATTGATCATGTGGATCTTATATACATTGAAGATATTGGCATGTAAATTATCCGTGCGGTTATGATATGAAATAAGGGCACGAGGTGCCGAAAAAATATGATGATTTAATTTTGGGCACGAAGTGCCGTGGAGATATGAAAAGTGGGCTGAGACCCGTGTTTATGAAAAATATAAAAATGGGATGAGACCCGTATTTTTGTGATTATGAAATGAGGTGTCACATGGTGATTGTTAATTGAAGAATTATATTCAAAATATTTAGTTGGAAGAATTTTTATTTAGAAAGTATTACATGAAAGAATTATATTTGAAAGATATTTATTTGAGGAAAATTATATTTGAAAGAGAGTTATTTGGTAGAATTATATGTGAGGGATATTAATTGAAGAATTTGATTTAATTGGGTGTACTTGTATTTATTATTTGTTGAACGATATTAAATGGTGTTTGTTGTCTTGCTGTGCATATCACTGGTTATTTTATGATGTCCTTATTGTTATCTGTTTCCTACTATCTTGTATATTATATTGCACAGGCTATTAGACTAGTGAGTGTCTTGACTATACCTCGTCTCTACTCCACTGAGGTTAGTTTTGATACTTACTTGGTACCGATCATGGTGTACTCATACTACACTTCTGTACATTTTTGTGCAGAGCCAGACATTGGAGATATCGGACTTGAGCAGAGTTAAAGCGGGACCGTGAGGATTCAAGATAGAGCTACTTGGTCGTCGCAGTCCCTTGGAGTCTTTTCATTTCATTGTACTGTTAATTTTTAATCAAACGGTATTGTATATTCGGTCCTCGTGATTATTCCATGTATTCAGTTAGAGTTCGTGACTCAGTACTACAAGTCTTGGGAGGTTGTATATTCATATTTATTCCGTTGTTAGTTTTGGTTACTTATTTAATTCAAAAAAAAAATGGCTTCAAAATGTAATAGAAATCGGCTTACCTAGTCTTAGAGACTAGGTGCCATCACGACGCCTGTGGTGGGATTTTAGGTCGTGATAACACCAAACAACCACACAAGTCTAACAACATCATACAAACTCGTTCGAGCGATCGAAACACTGAAATAACATCAACAATCACAAATTGGATGCTAAAACGCATGGATTAACTCATGAACTCAAAAACTTCTAAAAATACCTCCGCGCGTCCGATTCCTATCAAATCAATTCGGAATGACGTCAAATTTTGCGTGCAAGTCTTAAATGACATTACGGACCTACTCCAACTTCCAAAATCAGAATCCGACCCCGATATCAAAATATCCACTCCCGGTCAAACTTTCCAAAAACCTTTAAATTTCTAATTTTTCGCCAAATGGCCCCGAAACGACCTACGGACTTCCAAATCGATATCCGGATGCGCTCCCAATACCGAAATTATCATACGGAGCTATTTCCAGACTCAGAATCCCAAACAGACATCGATAATATTGAAATGCACTTCAACCCAAATTTATAAAATCCTTCCAAAATGCCAGCTTTCCACAATAGGCGCCGAACCGCTCATGGATCATCCAAAACCCGATCCGGACATACGCCCAAGTCCAAAATCATCATACAAACCTGTTGGAACCTTCAAATCCCGATTCCGAGGTCGTTTACTCGAAATCACACTTTAGTAAATTTTTTCAACTTAAAGGTTCTGAAATGAGAATTTTCTTTCTAAATCAACTCCGGACTTCCCGATATTCAATTCCGACCATACGTATAAGTCATAAATACCTGAAGTGAAGCTACTCATGGCCTTAAACTACTGAACGACGCGCTAGGACTCAAAACGATCGATCAGGTCGTTACATTAACAAACTAAATAACATAATCTTGAAGATATTGTTTTTGAGCATATGGTAACATACCTTCTGCATATCTGACATGAATGTATACCCTTCACCATCTTTCAAGTCCAAAGAAGCCTTCAAGTTCTCCATGAACCACTGCCATGTTCGTTTTGTTTTCTTATCTACTACAGCCCAAACTAGTGGATACACATGCTTACAAGAATCTTGAGCAACAACAACATCAACTAACAACAATCCTTGGTATTTGTCTTTTAAAATAGTTCCATCTAGACCTATAAAAGGTCTTAAACCTGCTTTGAATCCACTCTTGAGGGCCTGGAAACATACATAATTTCTCAAAAATCTTCTCTTACCCTCCTCCATCACATCCTTGGATATCTGTATCACCACATCAGTACCATGGATGGTTTGTCTCAACTCTTGAGCATATGACTCCAACTTATTGTACTCATCCAAGTAACCGCCATCCAATTTCTCTAAAACTATTCTTTTCACCTTTTTTAATTTTGAATCACTCACATTCAAACTAAATCTATCCTCTAAATCAACCTTCATCTCTTTAACCTTAAACTTAGGATTATTTTGAATCTTTCTCTTAAAATAATGTGCTAAAGCAGCAGAAGTAGCTCTTCTGTTCTCAAAAACTTCACCACAATCATGTTCATCCCTCCAAGTTTTTATCTTTACTCCTTGATCTCAGTCATCCTTAGAAATAAGATATTTAAAGGGACACCCAATCTGACACTTCTATCTAAGTCTTCTCCTATCACTTTTATCTAACTGAAGGCCCCTCTTATTAGAAACAACATAAAAACCAATAACCTCCTAGCTTCAGCAAGATCTTTGAAAGTTATACCTTTTTCCAATATTTTATACCTATCAAGTTGGTCAGTTACCTCAAACTTCTTCTACCTCTCAAATAAACCTAGGGCATCACTATCATAATCACTATCAATACTTTCAATATCGGTATCAACTTTACTACTATAACAGTCAGTATCTACAACAACAGGTACACTATTTGTATCAGTTTGCTGGGTAAATACGGGAACATTTAGATTATCATCCAGAAGGTCAAAACTAAATAAATGTACATCAGTAAAACCATCATTAATTAGGGCTTGAAGCTTCCTAATCCCTTCATTCCCATCCAACAAAAAATATCTCTCGGGTGGGTCAATAAATACTAACTGTTGTACCTTAACAAATCCTATTACTTTAATGTATTCTTTACACAAATCAATATAAGAGAGGTAGTCTACTTCATAGCCACTCAACAGGTGCACAACTTTCTTAGTATAAGATAGTATCGGTTCCAATACCCACTCACCCTCATAATTAAAATACAAGTTTACTTTATCCACCATCCTTAGGATAAAATTACACGCAACAACAATAAAAAAAGCAAAATGGGACCACATCAGCAGTATTCAAGGCTTAAATAATAAATATATAAAAATAAGAAACCCCCACCATTAATTAATTATACAAATCGACAAAAACCCTAGCTTTGATATGTAGGACCAACATGACAAGGACCACTACAAATAAAAGTAATATAAGTAAATCTAGAAAGGTACAAAAATAGCTCAGATAACATAAAAACGTCACATGCAAAAGACATAAGCTTGTCAGTTCCCAAATATTCTCCAACCCTACAATTTAATAACTTAAAGCTGTAAATACTTACTTTAATCGAATGATATTGCAAGATAGTGCTGGAAATCAAAGCTGTTTCTGTTTTGTGCGCACCAAATCAGAGCAAACCACGATCCCTAAAGCAACCCTAAAATCTCCATTTGATGATTTAGATAGAGGAAATGAGAGAAATGGTAAAAAGTGAGTGTTTTGTCGTGCGTATAAGGTAAAAGAACTGACCCACATAAAAAAGAGTGGGTCGGATAGGTCAAATGAGTCAAAATTTACCCAAATATAATTTCAGCCTCACAGAGCCACGTGGCCAAATGAAAGGATGCCACATCATTTAATGAGAGACCCATATGTGTTGCCGTTAGTCACAGGGGTACTTTTGAGAATAGAATTAACGTCCTATATATTTTCAGACGGATAGATGGACAGGGTTTTTTATAAACCATTTAACATACGATTGTGGTATTTTAGGCCCTTTCCCCTTAAATCAATGCTAGATTTTCAACTCGACTACTCATCAGGTAGGCGATCTATTCGTTTATTTCTTTGCCCATTCATCTATCCGTTGGTTTAAGCATCACCAAATAAAAAAAATAAAATAACCAAGCAGATCACTTATCTAGAATTATTCACATAAATAATACTACTTTTGGTTTATTTTAAAAATAGCAGTTTTTTTTACAATTTTAGATATCTCAAAGATTATGCATTAAATGACAATAAATTTTAAAAACTTACAGACTCACAAATTAAGGAATTAGTATTTAAGTCCGTATTAATTTACACACTTCCCCCTCGTCTTAGAGAAATATTGTTTCTCTCCAAATCTTTCCACTGTTTTTTCTTAGCCATTGACTTGATAACTTTCTTTCACTCAATCTTCTTCACAACATCACTATTACGACTCAAAATCCCACCACAGGCATCGTGATGGAACCTATCTCTAAGATTAGGTAAGCCGATTTCTATTACATTTTGAAGCCATTTTTTTTCTAACAACGGAAATAATTACAATACACAACCTCCCAAGACTGGTAGTACTGAGTCACGAACTCTAACTGAATACATGGAATGATCACGAATACCGAATATACGATACTGTTTGATTACAAATTAACAGTACAATGAAATGAAGAGACTCCAAGGGACTGCGACGGCCAAGCAGCTCTATCTTGAATCCTTATGATCGCGCTTTAACTCTGCTCAAGTCCAATACCTTCAATACCTGGCTCTGCACAAAAGAATGTGCAGAAGTATAGAGTGAGCACATCACAGCGGTGCCCAGTAAGTATCAAGACTAACCTCAATGGAGTAGAGACGAGGTACAGTCAAGACACTCACTAGTCTAATAATCTGTGCCATATAATATACAAAATAATAGGAAATAAATAATAATAAAGGAAGGATAAAACAACTAGTGATATGCACAACAGACAACAAGAACACTATTAAATAAACACAATTACACCCAATTAAATCAAGCCCTTCAAATAAATATTTTTCACATAGTTCTTCCAGATAACTCT